>CM053268.1:19826888-20047888 GCA_028583415.1 Protea cynaroides | reverse complement strand
CGTCTTTGGAGTAGACTAATATATCATCAATGAATACAATAACCGACGTATCCAACATGTCATGGAAAACCTGGTTCATAAGTTCCATAAAGGTTCTTGGGTGTGTTTGTCAATCCAAAAAGACATGACCAAAAATTCATAATGTCCATATCCCGGTCCTGAATGCTGTCTTGGGGATATCACCATCCTTAATCTTCACCTGATGGTAACTTTGACCAAGATCAATCTTTGAGAACACTTTGGCACCTTGCAACTGAACAGGTCATCGATCCGAGGCAATGGATACCGATTCTTGATTGTCAGTTTATTCAGTTCTCGGTAGTCTATACACAAGCGAACGCTACCGTTCTTTTTCTTCACAAATAAAACTGGCGCTCCCCATGGTGATATGCTAGGGTGAATGTAACCCTTGTCCAGCCGTTCCTGTAGTTGTACTTTCAGTTCCTTCAGTTCAGTAGGAGCTATTTGATAGGGTGCTTTCGATACTGGTGCGGCTCTAGGTATAAGATCTATAACGAACTCTGTAGCTCGGTCGGGTGGTAATCCTGGTAATTCTTCATAAAATACGACTGGATAGTCACGCACGACATCAATATCTTCCATTCTTGATGTTTCCTTGGTAATGTCAACCACAGATACTAAATAACCGACTGCTCCTTTCTCAAGGCACTTCTTAGCCTTTAGCGCCAAGAGTATGAGCTTTCGTTTTCGGGGAAGCTTCGTTCCTGTAAAACTGAACTCGGCTCCTTCCTTGTCTTTAAATGTCAGTTTCTTTTCGGCACATAATAGGTTTACAGAATGCCGAACTAACCAGTCCATTCCCAAGATGACGTCAAAGTCTGTCATCTCAAGTTGGATCAAGGTCGCATCCAAGGTCTTTTCATCAATAAGAACTGGACATGGTCCATAACCTTTTTCTAACTCCACTTCTAATCCCATAGGTGATCGTACAAGTAGTTTGTAGTCTAAGGATTTAAGGGTTAGATTTAACTTCTTTCCAAA
This sequence comes from Protea cynaroides, assembly GCA_028583415.1. Taxonomy (NCBI): domain Eukaryota; kingdom Viridiplantae; phylum Streptophyta; class Magnoliopsida; order Proteales; family Proteaceae; genus Protea; species Protea cynaroides. The sequence goes on along the minus strand of CM053268.1, from coordinate 20,046,886 downwards.
CGTCACAGATATGAAGGAATGAGTAGCTCCTGAATCAAAGAGTACTCTAACGGGAATGCCATTAATAGGTACGATACCTGTGATTTGTATTGGTTTAGTCTACATGCTCATACAATGTAATACAACTAACAAAAATGTAAGTCATACCTGTAACCACATCCGGAGATGCGACAGCATCCTCGGATGTAATCGCGTAAACTCGTCCTTGATGTAGCTGCTTCTTGGGCTTAGGACATTCCCTCGCTATATGTCCTACTTGGTTGCAGTTAAAATATTTTATCCCTTAAGTAATTGGCTTCTGTTGCTATTGAACTACGGGGATAGTCTTGGTCGCAGCAGTAAAGCCTTGAGCACGGAAGGGTTTGAATGTTTTGTTATTCCCTCCATTATAAGAATTTCCAGCTGGCCTTTTTATACCTCTGTTTTGCATGAAATAACTCTCCTTCGGCTCGATTCTATAACTCGAGCAATTTGTGCAGCTTCATTATAGATTTTCTTTTCATGTCCCAGAACGTGCTCACGGATGCTTCCCCTAAGTCCCATGACAAACCTTCGGGTCTTTGTGGTTTCCTCTTGCATACTAGTGGGTGTAAAGAAGAACAGCTCTTCATAATGCTGTTGATAAGCATCCACGGTCATCTGTCCCTGATATAAACTCAGGAACTCTCTTTCCATAGAATCTCTGAAACTTCTTGGAAAGTACTTATCAAAGAACGTCTCCTTATAAATACCCCAAGTCAATTGGGCTTGCTTTGTAAGTAAATACGCTCTGGTAGACCTCCACCAGTGGTGTGCATCTCCTTTCAGCATAAAGGTGGCACACAACACTTTCTCTTCTTCATTTAATGTCATCATCATAAAGTTTCTTTCCATTTCGTTGACCCAGTGTGCCGGCCATAAAGGATCTGCTGGGTTGCCATTAAATTTTCTGGGCTTTAATTTCAGAAAACGCTCCACCAGTCTGGAGTGGTCTAGAGGTTGCGAGACATACGCTCCATATATAGGTGGTTGGTATTGATATCCACCTTGAGCTATTTCAGGATTCGGTATTTGAGCCTGCATGATAGGAGTCTGAGGTGCGTGGGGTACTGTGTTACTTCCCCCTGGTGCTGTGCGTGCCTGTCTAGCTGGCATTGGAGGTGTTTGTGCAGCTGGAAGAGTTATGCCTATGACAGCTTGGATAGTAGCTTGTGCCTGTTGCATCTGTTGCAGCTGCTAGTAGGATTGCCTGAAATCATTGAACACGAGAGAAAATCATTAATTAATTCATTCCCATATTTTTAAATCCACTAACAATTACAAATTTCAAATTTTTCAGATCATTCTGTCGAAAATGTTGTGTTTTCACTGTAGGGTCGATGGTGGGGGTCGATTGGTATCCGACCCTCAGTATCCGACCCTGGGAAATCACCTATTTTTCCCGAGAGCCGGGGGTCGATGGGGGGGGGGTCGGAGTATGTCCGACACAGGGTGTGACCCCTGGTTCTCTGTCAGGTTCCCGAGAGCCGAGGGTCGATGCGGGGTTCGATATGGGGGTCGATTGTTTTAATCGAATTGTCCGACCCCCGGACAAAAATCTGATTTTTAAGTCCGATTCAAAGTCCATTTATCATTCTTTCTTCTCCGCTTCGACTCAGCTCTTTCCTTTGAGTTACTACAGTGCCCATTCTGATCCATTGGTGGTTTTCACTCCTTGTTTCATCGTCTACACCTCCGATACAGGTATTTCTTCTACCTTTTCATGTTTTTAGGTTTCTTAACCTAGGTTTTTGATCGTTTATCTTGTATTTTTCAAATTAAACTTTTTCCAATCGTAAAAATTTGATTTTTATTGGGGGCTTTTGGTATTGGTGACTCGAGGAACGAAAGCCCTCAAAAATATTTGAGTTTCATCGGTTGGTTATCGAGAAACTCAAAATTTTCACTTTTTGCCCTAATTTTGGCGAAATTTTGAATTTCTTGAAATTTCTTGCAATTCAATCTAATTAGTTGAAATTTCCGACTGTTTGAGTCTCACAAGTTAGTTTAGGATCTATGTAAGTCCTCTTTCCCATGTGTATGAGTGAAAAGTGAGGTTTTTATCCAATTTACATCGTTATTACGTCAAAATCTTGGGTTTTTCCTCTCTACTAACCCATTATTTGTTTTTCTTTCTTATTTGCAGATACTATGGCTCATACCAAGGTACCCAGAGTTCGCGACCGTCTTTGCTTCCATTCCAACGAAGTCAAGACACAATATGCCCACTACGCTCGCAAGAAGGTAGAGGGAGGCCGCAAAGTGAACTTGGCTGAGTTAGCCTTGTTCAATGTGGAGAGAGCATTTGGTGATATGGGATGGCTCCCTGTCATCACTTATGACGCGTGTACCCGTCCTGATTTGGTATGCCAGTTCTACTGTAATCTCCAGGTGGTAGGAGATTACAATGATGTGGAGGGGGGTGATGAGCTGCGCATCACGAGCTACGTCAAGGGAGTTGACATCTCATTTGATTATCGACAGCTGACCGACCTACTGGGCATTTCCTATGCTGGCCCCATGATTTTTTGTACTCCTGGAGAGCCCCAGTTCTTCTCTCTACATATGAGGGCTGAGATTGATAGTCAGCTCATCTGACCTGATCGCTGGAAGATGAGAGTGTGTTATCTGCATTCAGATCCACGGGTATACTGCAAGATCATTCAACATAACCTGATACCACAGAGTGGTCATTACGAGAGGATCTCCCAGCTGACCCAGTATCTCCTATACTGTATATGCACTAGGCAGCCCGTCTGCCTTCCATACATCATTATGCGTACCATGATCAACGCTACGTTGCCCAGTCACACTGGCAACCTTCCTTACGGATGCATGATCACTACCTTGCTTACCCGCCTGGGGGTTGACTTAGTGGATGAGAAGATTCAGGAGAAATCCTTCTCATCGCCTCTGGATTGGGAGGTTATTTGCAAGATGGGCATGCGGGATACCCAGGTCAGTGATGAGGAGAGGAACGCGATGGTGCGCCCTCGCACTTGAGTGGAGATGGCTGATGCTGGACATGATGAGGATATTACACGAGATACGAGAGGCTCAACATGTGTCTGACCTGAGGATGGGAGAGCTTATAGAGGCTCAGCGTATGACTGACCAGCGGGTGGCTGATCTCACAGCGAGTCTCCAGACAAGCCAGACTCAGATAGCTTGGTTGACCAGGGTCTATGCTGAGGACTATGATACAGACCGTGAGGCACCACCTCCCCCAGCACCTCCAGCTTCTTGATGTACTCCTTTTATTTTTGTACTTCAGAGTAACTGTCCGGACTGTGGACTGTACTCTGCTTTGATCATATATATATATATATATAAACGTTTGTTCCTCCTTTTTTGTTGTATTTATCTTTGTTTCTCATTTAATAGATGCATTATTCTCTTTCATTTTAGTCTCAAACAACACAGGTGCTTATGGTGTGTTATTATTATGTCTTTTATATTTTTATCCTATCTCAGTTCACGACCCTTTTGTGGAAGTATATGGTTTCACAGATAAAGCCTGAGATGCTCTGATACCAAGTTGTCACACCCCAATTCTTCACCATTCAGAACGGTGTGATGAATCACTATAAACCAACGGTTCAACCAGGATCTCTAGTAGGCGGTATCCATTAGAAATAAAACCACACACATCCACAATCATAATCAGAATAAATACACAATAGCGGAAGTCTTATAGTAAATGAACTGAGCATTTTAAACGTAATAATCATAATTAAAATATCAAATTATTGTTGTATCAACTGAGACATAAGTAAATAGAATATCAATTACATCTTTTATAAATCTAAATAAAAATCATAATAGAAGACGCATGAGTTGCACTCGCATGAGGGGTCATGCGTATCCTCTAAGTCTTCAGCCTCCATTGCAGCAACGCGCGCATACACCGAATCATTTATATAATCTGCAACTGTGGTACCTGCATCATCAACTAAAAATATTCGACGTCGAGAGGGTGAGCACACATCATGGCTCAGTGAGCAAACAAAACAATGCAACAAACATATGCATGCATTCAATTCATATCTTTGGTCTAGTAAATAAGTTTGCAATGTGTTATAGAAAGGATAGGTGGCCAAAGATCACGTTTATTGATGTTGCATCTCTATACACGAGTGTGTGAAGCTGCCCAAAGGTAACGTTTATTGTCGACTCACATGCACCCAATTCATGGACAATGTACACACAAAGGTCACATTTATTGCTGTACCCGTTGCCCATACCAACACGTAAGCCCCTGCTGGCGAGGGCTCACAAACTGGGCTCGCAACTAACCAATCCTAATGCCAAACAGTGTATCCAAGGCCTCACCCCAGCATCCCTCAATACGTTCATAGAGATAGAGCTAGGGTCCGGTGACCAGGATGAACCACAGTGTCACGTCCCCCCTGATGCCCTACGACGTATTAGTTCCGCTAAGGTAATGACGATACGACGATGTTAGTGGACAAGACTTGAGTTAGAGATAGAGCTAGAGTGTTGAGGCCCCGCCTATGACACCTCCCTCTGATACTCACTCGCATCAAGCACACCAACCACACACATACATCCACATGCCTATTCCTATCATCATCATCATCATCGTCATCATGTCATAAACAATAAATAAATATGCATGAACAGTAATAATAAAAATATTAGATGACATGTTGAATGCACATAACAATCATACACGCATAAAATCATTCATGGCATTGGACTCAAAATAAAATAGTTTATTATTAATCAATTAGTTTAGGTCTTATTTCCTCACCTTTACTTGATCGTAGGTCCTCTTTCAAGCTTTAAAATCAACTATATATCGATATTATATCACTAGAAAACCTAACCAAGTCGATAGAATTTAATTAGAATCAATTCGAACTTTAAAAAGCATGCTGCTAACTGGGGGTCGATGCTAGGGTCGGAGGTTCCATCGACCCTGGGTGTGACCACCCCTATTCTGGACTTCCTGAACACTGGGGGTCGATGATCAGGGTCTGGCAGGGTCGATTGGCCATCGACCCCCCGTGCGAACCCCTGTCGGTTTTGTCAATTTTTCATCCTTCAGTCCATTCTTTGTGTTTGGGGTCCTATGGCTTGCTTCTATAATCAATTACACACATGTTCTATGGCCTAGAACTGTAGTTCATTCACCTATATAGCTTTCATAATTTCCTCCATGGTTTTCCATGAAAACCTAACCATGGGTGGATGTTTTGAGTTCCTCCTAGATCATTCCCTCTTCTCTATCTATTCTAAGGTCTGTAGAATTTCATGGAGATAGTATCCATACCTGAGAATTAGGCTTGTTTCTCTGAAGCCTTCTCCTTGATCTTCTTCTCCACTTTCCTTCTCTTCTCTTTCTCTTCTCCTTCTCTTCTCTTTCTCTCAATCCAATTAGGGTTCTAAAAGGAGTGAAAGAGGCTTAGGGACGTCCTATTTATAGAGTAGAAACTCCCAAAATACATCCCATTGAGATTAGGAAGGAATGCCATTGAAATTAGGAAGGTTTCCTAATTTTCGGTTCGTGCTGTTTTTATCGATTATCGGGGGTCGATAGGGGGTCGGAGATCCCGTCAACCCCTGGTCCTTAAGATGTCCGACCCCCGGTATAAAACTGGGGGTCTGACTTTTATACTGGGGGGGTCCGACCCTCCCTTGCTGGGTATGCGACCCTCCCCTTATTTTTAGTGTTTTTGGGTCAGTTTAATACCTGGGATCGTGATCTCCTTCACGCACTTGATCCGTTTGGTTCGACAATGATGGGTAGACCTGGTTCAAGGTGGTAAGACCGGGTTAGTTTGATACGAGTCTTACATGAGCACCCTGATTGCTTGTGAGATCCTTGGACATCAAGTGGCTTTGTTTGTATAATCATCAAAGGTTCTTCAACAAAAGAAAGAGTTCTTCGTCAAAGATAGAGTGCTTCAACAAAAGATATTTTCAAATCGTCAAAAAAAGGTTTGACACTTTTCTTAATTTCTTAGATTAAACAAGTGACATGATATTCGTGATAAGTTTTCATCTTTGGTATGAGGTTAACAGTAACATTGAAATTCATCTAGGATGTTTTTTCTAATACTTTCATGATCATAGAGTTCCACCTTCATTGTGTACCTACGCCTAGACATAGGGTGGTGAAATGACCTCTCTGTCCCCATTGTTTTGATGCTTTTCCTATAATCCCATTGACCCTACGCTAGTGTGGAAGCCATTCAACTAGACAAGTAAACACAACCATGGTCATCAATAATTCTGCCTCCAAAAACCACTGACAGCACAAGCAAACATAGATGATTAAACAAGATTATACTTACAACAAAAGTTTCCCGCTGAGTAATTACATTAAAAGACTCCCACTTTGATTAAAACTTAAAGTTAAAAGAGATAGTTCCTCAAAGAGTATACAAAAGAACTGTGCTTTCTGAAAGAAACGAATTCTTACTACCGTTATGGTTTCGAATGCGACTTGTACTTAAGTCATCACTCCTCTGCCCCTTCCTACTTTGAAGTTCCAGAATCCTTAATCTTCTCCAACCAAGCCTGCCTAGCATTAAAATTTCCCTTCAGTTGCCATTTTTTGTCATACCAAAAGCATTCCACCTTTCTCTAGTCTCAACGACTTTGTTTTGGCTTTGCATCATTTTCTGTATCATAAGACTTTGACTTGCCTTTCTTGAAAAATGGTTTATTCTTTCAACAGGATTCAACCCCATGACGTCCCTTGCCCTTATCCTAATATGCCTATGCTCTGTGGCATTGGTACTTTCAACATTTATTTTATTTATTTTGCCTTTCTCTTTAGTGCATATGGAAATCAGTTCATCTAAGTCCCATTCTTTCCTTTGAGTATTATAGGCAACCTGAATTTGATTGTATTGTTTGGGTAGACTATTCAATGTTATGTGAACCAGGAAGTCATCATCTATGGTATTCCCCAAATCATTGAGCTTCTCAACGAGAGCTAATAGCTCCAAAAGATGTTCACTGACACTACCACTCCCATCAAAATATGCTGCCGTCAATTAGGACATCAAACTGTCCCTTTACCCCTTCTCGGAAGCTTCAAACTTCCTTTTGATTTCCTTCAAATATTTTATTGTAGTTCGTTATTCAGAAGACTATTACAGATAAACTTCAGAACAGAACGTTTGACAATGAGCATGTATTTTTTTATTTGTATTTTTCCATTTTTCCATCTTTGATTTTTCAACTGAATTGCTCCCGTCCGTAAGAGTAGCAGATTTTGCTTCATTAATTGCCATGTCTAGGTCTGTAATCCTAAATTAGTTTTCAGTTCCTCAACCATTTTTTGTATTTAGTTCCCGAGAGAATGAGAAAAACAATAGCATCATTATCTATGGAAACATCCTCGTATGAATGTATATTTTCATCTATCTGTCTATATAGAATAAATAGACACAAGATCCAGAATATGCCCGTTTATGAGTAAACAAAATATATATTTCCCTTCGATTCCATGTCCAAATAAAAAATAAAGAAAAAAGTCCTATAGGACCAGTGGATTCTTAGTCAAATCCCTTTGCATTTATTATAATTTTTTTCTGAGAAAAATCAAATGGTACCAAATACTTCCCGTCTATATGTGAATTAAATATATCAAGCCAAAAAATAAAATGAAAGAAACAAATTATCAATCCACAAAGCACAACCACATCACCAATATTTTTTACATGGAAAATCCTTCAATGTAAAGGGGAAAAATCATGGGATCTAGTCCAGTTAAAATCTTCCACTATAATGATAATGAGATTACAAGATTTAGCCTTCTCAAGCTTTATACCTAAACTTAAGGATCACAAGAGAATGTAACACAAACAAATAACTTGAGGAATACAAAGTCACCTCTCAACCATCATTTTATTGGTACTTTCTCACCTCTAAAAACCCCAAACAATCTTTTAATCACTTAGAGAAAACCACCAGAAAGCACACGTCATTTCTTCGATTCGTCTTACAAGTTGTTTCTCCAATTCATCGACAAAAATAAGAGCATAAGAGATAGCAAAAAACCTTAAGGTAGAACCTTTGGTGAAAATCTATACTTCTTATTCTCTAAGAGAATTTTCAATAGAACTTCAAAACAATATCAATTGCTCCTCCAAAAGATATTTCACATTCCTTATCAATTCCCACTAAATCTCTTTCTTTCCTTGAAAGAAATAACTCTTTTTAGTTATTTCCAAAGTGACTCTTTCTATTTTCCCACCAACTCACTTAAAAGAAAATTTGAAACTCAAATTTCAAATTTCAAATCTACTTTTCAATAAAGTAGATTCACTTCCATATGGGTTCACAACTACCTTATGGGCTCAACTTCAAACACTCCCATGGGACTGGACCCAATATGGCCTAACCCAATAAACTCCCCCTCTAGACCCATGAGGAGGGCTCCACCATATTGAAAAACTCATATGCTATCCATACCTACCATAGCTCTGCATAACTCACGCCTTCTCCTTTGGCATTGTTATTGTCATCATGTCTTATGGATTCCTATCTATATAAATTTTGTTGATCTTTATCAAACCATTTTCTAGGACATCTTGAATCCAATGGTACCGCACCTAAAGATGTTTGGTCATAGAGTGGAATGTAGCATTCTTCCTCAAATCAATGGCGCTTTGACTGTCATACCTAACCACAAACTCTTTCTGCTCTAAACCCAACTCTATAAGAAAATGCTTCAACCATAGCATCTTCATACAAGCTTCTGTGGTAGCAATATATTCTGCTTCTATAGTTGAAAATGCAACATATTTTTACAGCTTTGATTGCCAAGAGATGGCTTCCCCTGCAAAAGTAAACAAATAACCCGAACTAAACTTTCTTTTGTCTAAATCACTTGCTATATCTGAATCTGTATAATCTTTGACCATTGATTGTGAGTTTCTAAGGCTTAAACACATTTTGGATATGCCTCTTAGATACTTTAAAATCTATTTTATAATTTTTCAATGTGGCTTACCTGAATTTGTTAAGTATTTGCTAACAACACCAGTGGCATGTGCTATGTCGGGTCTAGTGCATACCATAACATACATCAAACTCCCTACTGCTGATGCATAAGGAATATTCTTTATTTTCTTCTTCTCTTCATCACTGGTTGGAGACATCTTGGTGCTCAAAAGTGGCTGACTAATGGTATACTTACAGGTTTAGTATTCTTCATCTTAAACCTTTTAAGTACTTTTTCAATATATTTTTCTTGTGATAGCCACAACTTCTTGTTCTTCCTATCACGCTTGATTGTCATTGTCCAAAATCTCTTTTGCATGTCCAAAGTCTTTCATATCAAAGATCTTTACTCAGTTCATCTTTTAACCTATTTATCAAGTTAGTATCTTGACCAACAATAAGTATATCATCAACATATAACAAGAGAATAACAAAGGAATAATCTAAATATTTTTTTAAAATAAATACAATGGTCTGTGGCGGTTCTAGTGAACTCATGACTCATTATGAATGAGTCGAACTTCTTGCATCATTGTCTTGGCGCTTGCTTCAGCCCATATAAGCTCTTCTTTAACTTACATGTTATGTGTTCTTTGCCTTTCACAACATAACTTTTCGACTGTTCTATGTAAATTTTTTCCTTTAAATCACCATGCAAGAAAACTGTTTTGACATCCAACTACTCAATTTTCAAGTATTGACTAGCAACTAAACCAAGGATAGTGTGAATAGAAGACATCTTCAGAACGAAAAAAAAGATTTCATCAAAGTCAATACCCTTTTTTCTACTCAAATCCCTTAACAACTAGCCTTGTTTTGTACCTCATTTTCTTCTTATCATCTTCATTTTTTAGCTTGTATATCCATTTATTTTTCAAAGCTTTTTAATTTTTTGGTAGCTCAACCAATTCATAAGTCTTGTTCTTATGCAATGATTCAAGCTCTTCTTGCATGGCTTTCTTTCATTGGTCTTTTTGCTCATGTATTATAGCTTCTTTAAAAAATTTTGGTTCATCACTTTCAATAAGTGTGACATACTCTGTTGAAGGATATCTTGATGAAAGTGTTATATCTCTCTATGACCTTCTCAATAAATGTGGTTCTTTTTTAAGAGGTTTGCTTACCCTGTTCAACCTCACCATCTACCTCATCATTTGTATATACATTATTAACAATTTGAGGAGTCTTATCACTATCACCTTGATTTTCTTTATCATGTGCTTACTGCCCATGATTGTCATGCATGGACAAAGGTGGTTGTATTTTTGATAATTCATCTATAATTATCTTTGGTAGTTTTTCCTTGTCAAAATCTGAAAATGTTTGATTTTCTCAAAAAATCACATATCGACTTTTGATCAGTTTCTTCTCAACTGGATCCCATAACCTATAACCAAACTTGTCATATTCATATCCTAAGAAAATACACTATTTGGCTTTGTCATCAAGCTTGATCCTCTCATCTTTTAAGATATAGACAAAGGCTTTGCAACCAAATACCTTCAAGTGCTCATAGAAAATCTCTTTCCTGTTCCACATCCTTTAGGCGTTGATGGAGATTAATTAATTAAATACATAGTTATATTCATTGTTTCTCTCTAATAATATTTTGATAATTTTACATATGAGAGCATGCATCTAACTCTTTCCATAATAATGCGGTTCATTCTTTGTGTAATACCATTATGCTGAGGGGTCTTGAGAATTGTTTGTTTATATAGTCGAATATCATGCTCATTGCAATATTTCTTAAATTGGCCAATGTACTCACCATCATTTTTTTTGGGTAAGTTAATGTACTCACCATCATTGTCTGTACAAATGCATTTGAGCTGCCTCCCTATTTCTCTTTCTACCATGACATGAAACCGTTGAAAAATCTCAAACACCTGATCTTTGCTTTTCATAACAAAACTCTAAATTTTTCTAGATGCATCATCAATAAAAGTAATAAAATACAAACCACCACCAAGAGTTTTCACTTTCATGGGACCACATAAGTCAGAATGAACTAAATCAAGAATTTTAATATTTCTTAAATTTAACAAGTGAAAAAGAAACTCTATGTTGCTTTCCAACCAAACAATGATCACAAGACATTAGAGATGCACTTTTAAGATTTGGAAGAGAAATTATCTTCATCACAATCTTTAAACCTTTCTCACTCATATGACCAAGTCGTTGATGCCACAAATCAGATGGAGAGTCTTCAAAAGTAATGTTTACCTCACCTTTAGATAACTATGCCTCGGTCTTGTAAAGAGAGCAATACTTCTTGCCTCTTGCTACAATAAGAGAACCCATTTTCAGTTTCCACACTCCATTGCCAAACTGTGACTCATACCCTTCATCATCAAGCTTACCAATTGAGATGAAATTCAATCTGAGATCTAATATAAGTTTCACATTCTTAAGAATCATTTTGTAACCAACATTAGTTGTGATGCAAACATCATCTATTCTAATAATTGTGAAAACAATATTGTTTTCCATCCTTAACGAACTAAAATTTCCTGACTTGTATATAGTAAAGAAATCTCTATGTAAAATAACATGGAATGATGCTCCTGAATCAATGATTACGAGCTAAACTAACACAATCATCAACACAAATAGAAAAAAAAATTAAAATTTTATTTAAAGCAACTACAATGATTTTTTGTTGTTCTTTATTTTTTACCACCACCTTTTTCTTCCTTTTGTTTGAGCTTCCAGCACTCCCTCTTCATGTGCCCGGATTTCTTGCAATAAAAACAGATAATTTCTTTTCTTGATTTGAATCTCCCTTCTGATTTACTTCGGCTATGATTTTTCTTATATTTTGATCTTTTTTCGTTCTTCTGTAACCAATGCATGTGGATGGGAAGAATCTGAAGATTTTCTTCTCATTTTTTTATTCAATAAATTATTTATAACTTGGCTCATAGTGACAACCTCTTCAGGTGCTAAATTACTAAGAGAGACAACATAGATCTCCCAATTATCAGGTAATGAGCATAGCAATAGCAATGCTTATAGCTCATCATCTAGTACCATCTTCATAGTTGTCAACTGATTTATAATGTTTTGCATTTCATTCAAATGCTCTACAACTGAACCATTCTCTTTAAATTTCAAGTTAACAAGCTTTCTAATCAAAAAAGCTTTTTCTTTCAGCCATTTTTCTTTCATATAAGTTATATAATTTCTTCCACAAAGAACTCACACTAGTTTCAGTTGACACATGATAAGATACAACATTATCCAATCATTGTCGAATACAAACAATAGCTTTTCTATCAATTTTCTTTCAATCATCATCAGACATAGTTTCTGATTTCTTATCTATCCCATCAATTGGTAAGTATAAATCTCTTAAATAAAAGAGGTCTTTCATCTTGACTTTCTAAATCAATCAATTGTTTCAATTCAAGCTAATCATCCAAGAAAATGTATTTGTACCCATCTCTAATTCACATACGAATAAAAGCAACTAAACTCTGATACCACTTGTCAGGAATCAAATACTTCCTGTCTATGTGTGAATCAAAAATATTAAGCCAAAAACTAAAATAAAAAAAATAAATAAATAATCCACAAAGCATAACCACAACACTAATATTTTTTATGTGAAAAATCCTTCAATATGAAGGGAAAAAATCACAGGACCTAGTCTAGTCAAAAGTTTTACTATAATGATAATAGGATTACAAGATTATCTTCTCAAGCTTTATACCCAAGCTTAAGGATCACAAAAGAATATAACACAAATAAATAACTTAGAGTTGTACAAGATTACTCCTCAATCACCATTTTAATGGTATTTTCTCACCTCTAGAAACTCAAAACAATCTTTCAAATCAATTGAAAAAAATCACCGAAAAACACACGTCGCTTCTACGATTCATCGATAAAAATAAGAACATGAGAGATAGCAAAAAAACCTTGAGGTAGAAGTTTTGGTGAAAATCTACACTTCTTCTCCAAGAGAATTTCTAAGAGAGCTTCAAAACAATATCAATGGCTTCTCCAAAAGATATCTCACATTCCTTACCAATTTCCACTAAATCTTTTTCTTTCTTTAAAAGAAATAACTCATTTTGGTTATTTTCAAAGTGAGTCTTTTCATTTTCCCACCAATTCACTAAAAAAGAAACTTGAAACTCAAATTTTAAATTTTAAATCCACTTTTCAATAAAGTAAATTCACTTCCATATGGGTTCACAACTTCCATATGGGCTCAACTCTAGACACTCCCATGGAACTAGACCCAATATGACCCAATCCCAGCAATGGTAAAGTTAATTTGTTAGCCTGAGACAATAAGAATAACAACTACCTAAATCGACATCCTTTGTGCGTTGAATCAGAGTATGAGTTTAAACATAATTAAATATAAACAACAAGCAATACATGATTCAAACACAATAAAAATTAATAAGTAATTTTTGAAGATATACAAGCAAAATAAAATCTTCAAGAGTTAACTGAAACTATACATCTATCCTTTGAGATACATATGCATTGGGTATCTATGTAATGACTGCGAAGGAATAACGACTGTTGAAAATCCCACCAGATTTGGGTGAATGAAACTCCAAAAGCCATTATTCTTCAATCCATGTGCATAAGTAAACAAGACTTTGACAATACTATCTTTGGGTAGACACTGCTTTTCTTTGTTGCATTCATAACTTTATAAACATTGATAATGTCACCTTTGGGTGATCATTGTTTTTTGTTGTTGTATTTCTCAATGTTTAGCTTTTGAATTTGAGAATATCATGAAGTGACCAAATGTTTCACTTTGGTGGGTTCCACCTGGTCCTAACATATTACCCACAAACCTTAAACTGCTGTACTTTTTGTAAAATTTTGATATGAATATCACATATATGCAGCTGTAAAAAAAACTAGGTCTAGGGTTCTCAAGAACAACCCCTTAAATTCCATACTGAGATCCTAAAATACAATATGGAATAACAATAAAGAAATTACATAACGACCTACTTGTTTTAAGATTGATTTCCACCTTATCCAAGTAAAGCTTTGATCCAAGTCTTCTGTAACTCTCAGTAGATCCTTGATTCTCATAAACTATGAGTGCTAGAGAGGAATTATAAAAATTAAAGATACAGGGACTCTGAACCTAATATTTATAATACTATCTTAAATTGATTCACCCACATAGTTAACTGGGCTTGGTTTGATTTACATTTGAACCGTAATGAATCAGACTAAACCGATCAAACCAATAATATAGAATTTATTAATTAACCAACCAAGTAATTTATTAAGCCCACACAAAAGATAACTTCGTACAATTAAACTATAAAATTGACATGTGGTTTTTTCATGAAACTTTCCATCTATCTATGGTTTGGATTATCCAGATAATTGCTTCACATAGCTCATATTAAATACTGGTACTCAAGCTACCCCGAACCCATCACTCTTGTTGCACAATTAACTTAAGATTGAAAAGAGAAATTAAAATCTCTCGTCACTCGTATTTAAGAAGATTATTCTCAACTTAGGTTTTAGGTGGAGTTAACTTGTGACCCAACAACAACAGAGTTATTACTTAGAATATACATTCCGTATACAAGAGGGTAAGGTCACTTTATATATGATCTTCTCCCCTCATTCATTTACCATCGATGAAGGAAAACTTTCCCTAATAAACTTTATGTCATGAGGAAAGATAATATATGTGTATTTATTATTTAAAACAGAGTAAACTGGTATCAAACTATCATTCCCCATCCCCACCAAAGTTTATTTCCCTTTAGCACCTTAAACTTGGTGGGAAAAGAATCAATACGTCTCTTTCATTCAGTTATATATTGAATTTTCAGTTTCACAATGGTTACAATTGTATATTAAAATAAATTTAAAAACCAATATTTTTGAAAAATAATTGTCAACTAATAATTAAGGTAAAAAATCTAATAAATAAATGAAAACATCCAACTATTATTTATTTATTGCTTTTAAAGATGGATAAAGTGATTTCTTTAATAGATCATATTATTGATTTTTTTAAAAACTAAATATGAAATGTGACAAATACCCTATGTGGGGACAAAAAATTAATTCATTATTTGAAACGTGAACAGAATAATAATGCTTTTTTTGTGTGTGTTTAACTTATTATTATTTTTTTAACATAAAAATCTCTTAATAAAGAGAGAATTTTGTACAGTTGAAAGCAATCGAAAGATTATAAATATATTCGATTTAAAAAAAAAAGATTACAAATATAGCGGAAATACTTTAGATGTCACTGGTGATATGCCAAATATTATTACATAGGCAAACATTCTTCATGTGTAAATAAAACAATAGTTGAAAAATATTTTTAGTATTCAATTGTGTGTTTTGTCTCTGTCTTTGTATTGAATTTATAAAATTTGATACAAGAATCTCATCTCCTTATCTCATGGAGTGATTATGGGTAACGTACAGATCTCATAAAGAGATAATAGGTAACTTATAGATTTATAAGATATATTGGGCAGTATCAATATCCACTGTATCAATATTTGGTGATGGAAATCTTTTCAAGATATATTAGGCAGTGTCAATATCCATTGTATCAATCTTTGCGATATGCTTGGGTGGATGGAAATCTTTTGTGATTTTATCAGTGGATGCATACTTAGCATGACAATATTGGTATCAAGAGTCAAACGAGTATTAGATTACTTACAAATCCGATTACGGAGTCATCCCGAGTATTGAATTTAGGATCCAACTTTGAACATCTAGTCAATGATCAAAGATATATTTGAGTTATCTTTAGAAGAATGTAATCTGATTAATTGATAACCATTTATGGCTAAGTAAATTCTTTTAAATGATGACTGAACAGATGTACAAACACCTTTATTTAGTAAATATTCTTATAATATATATACGCATCCATACATCTCATTTAAAAAGACATTTTTAATGGATATTTAAAAGTAGTAGGAAAAAAAAATGCATATTCTATAAGAGCATACTAAACACATAATATGTGTAACACATACTAAACACATATATTATATGTTAAGAAGACGATGATTTATTTAAACAAAAAACAAAAATAAAGGCATGGTTCTTCTACCAAGGGGCCTAATTAAAAATACTCTTCGTCCCTTTCTCCAATACTTCTCTGTTTCCTTTCATCTAGTAGTTATTTTTCTTTCTTGATTCCTCTATTTTCTTTCCTGTCCTACCCCTCTGTCTTCATCGACATAAATCTTGCCTTTGAGATTTATTTCTTATGACCTTTCGCGTTCTATTTTTACTCTAATAACAACAAACAGTTTGATGTTTTTAAATTTAAGTGCTATCATGACAAGTGTACATTTGCACTATGGATACTCTTTTCCATTTGATAAAATAAGATAACTCCTTTTATTCAAAAGGTATCTTGAATTGCAACTAGACATTTGTTTTTCCAAGTATGAATGACATGATGCTACTTTATCCCTTTTTCTAGGACTTAGGGCCCTGATTTCTTTTACTCAACAATATATATATAGTTTATTTTATGATATATCCCCGCCCTCTCTCTCTCTCTCTCTCTCTCTCTCTCTATATATATATATATATATATATATATATATATATATATATATATATATATATATATATATATATATATATATATATATATATATACGCTTTAGGTTTGTTTTCTTTCTTTACCAAGCCCACCCACCGTCCTTTCTTGCTTGCTTTGCTTTTGTCGCCCTATCATTTACAATCTTTCGCTCGCTCTTTGTCCCGGGCCTGTCTGGTGATATATATATATATATATATATATATATATATATATATATATATATATATATATATATATATGGTTTATCTAGCTAGAGGTTCGGCCGCAGAATCCTACCAGATAAGCCCAGGGGGTAAAGTTTGGACTTCATACAAAGCGTAACCTCTTTGCCCAACGCCATACTTAGGCATGATTGGGGCATTCTAAATCATCTTGAACAAACCTAAATAATAATAACGTAAACATGAAAAGACAAACCTCTATCATTCTATGAACAAGTAGATCTCACTTAATAGGTGAGAGATAGATTATGAACTTATTTTTGGAGTATTTATAAATAATCCTCCATGTCTATATTGCATCTTGTTTATATAACATGCCTCCAATGTCTGTAAAATCTGTTCATGCATTTACAGATTGATTATTATTGGTTGTGGCTACATGATGTTTTGTTAGGCTATGTGGTATCATGTAACCAAGTAAAGGGGGATATGAGTCCCATGTGGCCACTGCTTTTCATTTCCAATATTTTAACAGAGGGATTATATCCAGGTGGAGGAATCAAAATGCTCAGGCTAGGTGAATCAGACATTGTTTAGGTCGGGGGAATCATACAGGAAATCTGCTAGGGTATGGACATAATTACTTTATATGAGATGTTAGGAATGGTTATTAACTGATCCATATGCATTGCAACCCTAACCAGTAAGGGGTTAGGTACTGGTGTAGGTTCATGGATGAGAGGAGCCTTTACATGGTCACAGGACTACATCGGCTTAGTTCAGCCCTATCTCTAAAGAGAACATACTTAGTTGGGAAGTTCTAGGTACAACGGTGTAACTGGATAAGTGCCTGCTCCCTCCATGCGTATGGGAGTTTCTGCCCTCTCTACTGTGACAATTTTCTTCCTTAGTGCATTGCAAACATTACCATACCCTGAATGATATAATCTCATGCATTATTGCTTGTTTGCTTTTTCTGTCTCTCCTTAAGCTCAAGTTGGATAGCTCACCCCATGTACTTATTTCTTTTTAAATGTTGTTGCAAATACCACGGTGGTTGATTTTGTGGAGTCTCACGGACTGTCTCTTGCCTCACTCATCTGGATAGGAAGGTAACGGAGGACGACATAAACGGGAGCTCGTGCAAGTATAACGCGTGCATCTTCAAGTAGACGTTAGTTTTTTTTATTAATGTTTTAATGAAACTTCTAGATGACACTGGGCCTAGGTTATGAATTTTTATATATTTGTGATGTTGTATTTTGATTTAGTTATGTTTTGATGAAATGATGTAAACTATTATATTTAATCTTTATCATTAGAACCACAACTTATTCTTATTATGATCTTGCGCTATTTGTTTTTATATCTCTGATTATGGTTTGAATGTGTTGGATATCATACAATTTAGTAATGGTTTACATAGCTTTGTATACTTTATTGGGGTTGGACTGGGTTGCTTACAAGCAGTTCAGTCACACCTCTGAGATATCAGAAGACGGAGTGTGACAACTTCCATCCCAATACTATCATCACAAGTAGAAGTCGTGACAGCCAAATTTTTTGTGCCTACGGGTTCGATGCCAAGAAAATCAGAACAAAACCCTTCCTCATCCTCCACAGAGTCACCTTTTAAGCCTGACTCCTTAATCTAATCCTCAACCTCAACCTATTTTTTTGACCCCCATATGCAACACAACTGCTAATAATTCATAACTTCTCAAAATATCAACTTGAAAATCAATACAAACGACCAATACATGCATGCCTTCGAGAATTTTCCCTCCATCGGTGACACATACTAAGTTGCTGTTATTCTTGGTGACACGTCTCTTTGGTTTGTCGATAACCTTTTGAAACCACAAGAGTTCAAATGTCCTTCATGCATCCTCAACTGTGAGTGTCTTCCTCTCTGAAATTGTATATCCTTTTTCTCTATCGCCTTTCACACATCATTGATGTCCCATCTTGCCTGGCATTTAGTCAGGCGACAACCCCCTGGCGTCAAGCGATAGACGTCCCAGTATGCCAGTCGTGGCCAAAAAATCTGACCAAGGATTTTTAGTCTCCTCGAACCTAACATTGGTTGGTTATGTCATACCCGACAAATCTTTCCGATAGTAGGTCGTCAATGAGAATTGAAATCGTCTCCTGCCAGTGATTTGGCAGGAGACTCACTGGCAGGAGACGCGACTGCTTGGATGGATGATCAACACCTGTTTGTCGGGTGAATTTAAGTCCTCCATCCGAGCCGACACCTCCTGTCGGTTCAGTTTATCGGCTTGAGTGTCGGCTCAGATGGAGGGCTCGGATTCACCCGACAGACAGGTGTCGGCCATCCATCCGAGCAGCCCCGTCTCCTGCCAAATCTCAGGTAGGAGACGATTTGGATCCCGTTAATGAAGGCCTCACCCAGGTGTGGCGTTGTAAGTTTCCAATGAAAATAATGGTTACATGTGGCAATCATTTTCTCTTCTAGTTCTCCCATGAGCTGGATCGCATGAAAGTCCTATCAGAGGTCCTTTGGCCATTAATAGCACCTTCATCATACTGGAATGTTGGTCTACAATGGATAGATATGATTTTAGTACCCAAGTGTGAGGACAATGGGGTTTTTGCCTATGACGTAAAGAGAAAGATCATAGGGCCATCGCCTTCTGATCTCGTCCACTTACGATAGTCGACAATGTTGATTTGGAGTTACCACCTAGATTAAGGTCTAGGATAAAAAATGTAGTCTCGTCATAAAATATGACTTCTATTAACTCATAACCTAATGTATCAGTTCTGGTCTTATCAAAGATCGGGATAAACATTTAGGGTATGTCTGGAAAAGTGTTAGGTACCCAAAACTGCCCGATCAAAACCAGCCTTCTATCTGTTCTACTTTCCTTATACTTTAAGGTTCTTGATAGTGCTTAGTCAATGGATTACTGGAGTTTATGTGGGGAATACTATGCCAAGTATCTACGTTCTCCTAGCCTAAGTTACGCCAAACACGTTTTCAAGAAAATAAACAAACAATGTACAGTGATCCGAATTTGTTGAACCAAACCAAATGAACCAAGTCAAATGAATCGAACCAAATGAAACTAAACCAAATGAACTGAACCGAAGATTTTCTTGGCAATGGATTGAATCTGAGATGTCCGTTTCAAATTGTCTACATAATCTAGTGATATCTTGGAAATCAAGTCTAAAAACATAGTTCGAGCGGGTGTACTGTAAATTATACTTATGACCATAGGTAGGCAAAAGACCTATAACCCATAAAGGTATACTTAGGATTTGTAGTTGTTGGACAAATTTAGGATGTGACCCAAATTGCCTACGTATACCTTGAGACATCTATCTCTCGAGAATCAAATCCAAAAACATAGTTCGGTTTGGTGTACTATAGATCAATGGTTGTAACTGAAACTAAGATTCCTATGGCCAATAGTTTTAAAAATAGGCAAATCCAGAAAGGATATTTGGAAGGAGA
Source organism: Protea cynaroides (assembly GCA_028583415.1). Taxonomy (NCBI): domain Eukaryota; kingdom Viridiplantae; phylum Streptophyta; class Magnoliopsida; order Proteales; family Proteaceae; genus Protea; species Protea cynaroides. Next base: position 20,026,647 of record CM053268.1, on the reverse strand, counting down.
CAATATTTTTGAAAAGTGGGTCCTCGTGTCGAGGATGTATCCGTATGTACAATGAACCTAAACATTTAGTGTTGCAAACCAATGTATGTATACATGTGGGGGTACAAAGGGGATTGGGATTGTCCTATCTACCCTTGACTTAAATCTTAATTTAAGGTTTTGAAGGCTCTTTTTGTTGCTCAAGTTTTTAAGGGTTTCATTTCCCTATTCTTAAGCCAAGTATGTGGGTGCCTAGAAGCACATCCCATACTTAGGTATTGTAGAAAATAAATTATGCCAAAAATAGAATAATTATCTAAACATGGTTAGAATCTAAATATGACAAGATATCCAAATATAGCAATGTATCCAAATATGGAAAGATATCCAAATGTAACAATGAGTCAAAATATAGTATTGTACCAAAATATGGAAAGATATCCAAATATAGCAAGAAATCCAATGTAGCATTGTACATAAATATGGTAAGAAAACCATTGTAGCAAGTAATCCAAATATGGATCTTTAATACCAGCTAAATCAAGTAATTTAATCTTTGGGCCAAATCTACAACATATTCTAAATTGCCTATGTATCTCAGAGACATTACCTCTCCCAAGAATCAGGTTTTCATGTAATTTGGGTACACGTAGTGTCCAAAGCTGTTAACCAAGCAATGGCCCACTTAAGTAATAATTTTGAAAGCAAAGATTTAAAAACATTGGAAAATACATTTGTTCATTTTATGCTTTTAGACAAAACCTCTTAAAGATGTTGGATTTGCGCACGAGATCTAAGAGATGGGGATCTCTCCTAAAAAATGATCCATTGGAGTCTCGTATTTATTCAAAACAATTAATTTGAACCGTTACATATAATGTAGAGGGTGACGGACCTCTGTGTGTAATGAATATTTTATTCGAAAACTTTACTACATCAATTTGTGTAGGGATACATTGATTGGGGATAGGGCATCATCTTATTTTATCTTAAATCCTGCATTCTATTCTAAATGGTGGTAGCCGATTAGCCTTATAAATTTGAAGTTTTTCAATCTCGTACAAGATACGTCGGTGTTGTTCTAGCACGAGCCCACCGCATGCAGTTCACATATGCAATATACTAATAGCAACATAAAGACAGAGACTAAACAAACCTGAACAATTAAACAAAACAATTATGGTTTGGTTGACTCAATTTATTTTCGCTATTATCTTTGTGCATATATTTGTTGTTGTGTATCTTCATTGATTTGTATACAGGAGGAAAAAGCTTTTTTTTTTCTAGCAACTGGTATCAGAGCCAAGTTATATAACCATGTGTTAATAATGGATGGAATCCCGACACAGATGATTAATTTGAATGGGAGCAACTAGATAATTTAGAAAGTCAGGAAGGAAGACTTATTATACTGTAGGGATTTGTACAGACCTATACATGGTGATATAGTAAAATTGAAAAAATTATTCGATGCCAAGTGAAAGACCTTAAATGAAAAAGCTATTGGAATTATTTGACAATGGTTGAACAATACAGTTTTCATCATGTCTCCATAGAGACGTTGTCACGTTCACTATGGAATAAATTAAAAAGTCTATACAAAAAGAAGACTGCTGGCAATAAAGCATTTTTTATTAGAAAGCTTGTGAACCGAAAGTACAAAGATGGACACTCAGTTCCAGAATATTTAAATGAGGTTTAAGGCATTGTGAATCAACTATCCTTTATGAAGATTATATTAAATGATGAGTTGCAAGCCTTATTACTGCTTAGTTCATTACCTGACAGTTGGGAGACACTAATGATGTCTCTTAGCAATTTTGTACTAGATGGGAATTTTCGCATGAGTTAAGTAACAAGAAGTTTATTGAATTAAGAAACAAGAAGAAATTCTTTGCGTTCATCTCAACAAGAGGCACTTGTCATAGAAAGCTAGGAGAGAAACAAATACAGAAAACCTCAAGATCATGGGAAGTCAAAGAAGAGATTCAAATCAAGACAAGGGATCACATGTTACTATTGTAAAAATGTAGGATATATAGTGTAGGAAACTTAAGAGAGATTCCAATAAAGAAAATGGGGTGGAGAAGAACGAAGATACTACTGCCATTAGCTTGATGGAGACAATATTATTATCTTAGATTGTAAAAAATCTTGTCTTATATTCTTATGTTACGACTCAGATTGAATTGTTGATACTAGTTCTTTATACCATGTTACCCCTCGCAAAGAATTGTTTACCTCTTAGAAGATAGGTCATTTTGTCATTGTAAGAATTAAAAACAATAGTATTTCAAAAATTATAGGGATAAGTGATGTGAGTGTTAAGACAAATGTTGGATATAAATTGACTCTCAAAGATGTGAGATGTGTTCCAGAACTTCGTTTGAATTTGATTTTTACAGAATATTATATGCAAAAGGTTATGACAATCACTTTGATAATGGTCAATGGAAGCTTACCAAAGGTTTTCTAATAGTGGTAAGAGAAAATAAGTGTTGCACTTTGTATTACATAAAAGTACAAGTGTGCAAAACTGAAGTGAACACAACAAAGGGTGAATCTGCTACAGATTTGTGACATCAACGACATGGTTACATAAGCGAGAAAGGGATGTAGATCCTTACGAAAGGTAACTTTCTTCTAGATATGAAAGGTACGTCTCTGCATCATTCTGTTCATTGTTTAGTTGTTAAACAACATTGTTTTACTTTTATTAAAAATTATCCTCATAAAAAAAATATTTTGAAATTGATATATTCTGATGTTTATAATCCTGTAAAAGTGAAAACACTTGGTGATGCTTCTTATTTTATTACTTTCATAGATGATGCTTGTAAAAAAATATGGACATATGCTTTGAAAACTAAAGATTAGATTTTGGATGTCTTTAAAAATTTTCATGCTATGGTTGAAAGAGAAGTAGGAAAATCTCTCAAATGCATTTGTATAGATAATAGTGGTGAGTACATTAGTCTATTTGAGAAAAATTAAAATAGTCAAGGTATTCAGCATGAACAGATAGTTTTCAAGATCCCATAGCATAATGGTGTAGCAGAAAGGATAAATCGTATTATTATGGAAAGGATCAGGTGTATGCTCTGTTAGATTTATGTTGGCTTAATTAATTACCTAAATTTGTTAATTCAGTGGGAATCTGATTGATACGTTATAATCGATTTGGTTTGGTTCGTCACATGATATGAGATAGATTTGGTAACCCTAATTCTATTGTGGAAAGGATTTTAGGGTTACATCTGTATTCTAAAAATATAGGGTTAGAGTCCCCACAGCCACAGTTAATCAGTTCTCTGCACCCATTAGCAAGAGACGTCAGGATATCCTCTGGAGGTTGTGGAAGACTGCAGCCGAGGGATTTCGATCAAAGCTTGGAGCGTCGTAGAGCGCATGAGAATTGATCTCTTCACTAATAGGTATGTCTTTATGATTCATATTTAATGGCTTCTCTATTATGTTCTAGGACAACTGTATAGGATTGGAATGAGTTTCATTGAAACCCTAAACACATAATTTTCTAACAGTTGGTATCAAAGCCAACCATACAGACCTAGAATCGATGGAGATCGATTATAAAGACTGATAATGAATGGTCAAATTAATAGAGAAATTTTTCTCAAGTTTTGGATCGAATCTCAATCAGATCTGTCGAAGTTTTCCATAGACAAAAATTTTTTTTTTACCGACAAAATAAGTTAAGCTACATACTGTTGGAAAGGTCTCAAAGAGACGGAGCCGGCGATATAAAAATCACCGGCGTCGGCCTCCGGATGCGGCGGCAATCGTCGGTAGAATCCACGAGTGGATCTCACTCGCTGGTGGGAAAAAAAAAACTGACGGCACCCAGTCATCGTCGGGTCGACTCGGCGCTGAATCGCTAACCCTAATGGGTTCGCTGGTTGACTCGGGCCGAGTCCACCCAGCCTAGGCGCGTCAGGCCCAAACCGGCTCTGCCAGAGCTGGCCCAGCCCAAGTCAAACCTAGCCAGGCTAGTCAGACCCAGCCAATTCAGGTTTGACCCGAACCTGGATGGGCCAACCCGAAACCCGACCAGGTTAACCTGGATACATGTTTAATGACCCGATGGATTGACCCGAAAACTCTTTTTTCTGTAGCTGCTGGGGCTGGCCCGAAACCCGATGTTTTGACCCACTTACCCGACCCAAAAACCCGATTTTGCATGAATTTTGACCCGGGTTGACCCCGATGGTTGGCTCGGCGAATTAACTCTCTGGTTCAACCCTGCCAGACCAAAACGGTTCAGTTTGAAGGAAAAAAAAAGGGTTTAATATATACTCGGTTTAGTTCGAACCGAACCGAAGTCAGGTCAGACCTGGCCAAGCCGGATCGAATCGAACCGAACCAAATTGACCCAGACCGACCCTGTAAGGCTCATAAGGGCCTGTTTGGTTTTTATTTTTTAACTAAAGAACATTAAACCGTGATTCTGGGAGCTAGGAATGTCGGATTGACCTCCAGTTTGTTTCGTTGGACTCCATTTTTAATGCTCTTCAGTCTGATATATATTTTGATATATTTTGATGCATTGAAAAATATATTATTATGGAAAAATGTCATATGAAAACTCGATTTGTAATGTTTTTACTGATTTTTCTTAAAGTTATTGTACAAAATTGGTTGATTGAGCTAATGTGCATGTTTATATGAATGTTTAGACTTGTAAAATTATATTTTAAAGCATTCATGGTTAAATAAATATCCCACATAAACTGCAGTTTAGGATTTGTTCATATCATGGTAGAACTTGGTGTGACCACCAAAGTGGCAACCTTGTTTTATTATGATTTGTTCAAATCCTAGAATATGTGTTTGTAAATTATTCAATTTTGATAATGTTCACCCAAAGGTGACATTGTTCAAGTTTATTCAAATTATGATTTATAGCTATTGTGTAAGGATTTTGGTGTGACCACCAAACCACCAAAGTGGGAACCTTAATTCTATCATAATATGCTCAAATCTAGTATTTATGCATTTACAAACTACAGTAAGGAAGTATAGTGTTTACACAAAAGTGACACTAACATAAACTCTCACTTTTATGGATGCAGCAAAGAATGACACTGTCCACCCAAAGATGGCGTTGTCTAAGATTATAAAGAAAGGCACTGTCCACCCAAAGGTGGCATTGTCAAAGAAAATAAGAAACTCATGCACATGGTTGAAGGATTATGGCTTTAGGGGTCTTCATCCACCTAAAGGTGGTGAGATTTTTGAAAGTCATTATCTATTCGCAGTTATTGCACAGATATTGAGAGGACCAGTGCACATATTGTCCCAAAGGATGTGTGTGTAGTTCATTTGACTTTTCAAAGATATTAATTAGCTTGCGCATGTTATGTATATATATTCTTGCTAGCTAATTTTATTTATTTGGTATTAATCGTAGACTTACAATTATTTACATTGTTGTGGACATGTAATGATTAAATACCTTAAGATGCTTGTCTTTGGCTGCCAATTTTATGAATTGGCATGGAAATTAAAAACTAGTCTAGGACTGTTTAACCTAAATGTACTCAACAGAAAAAAAATTGTATTAGATCCTTAGGGTGTTCAGTCCTTAAGATCAAGTAAAGCAATGTTCAGATGAGGAACATTGGAAAAGGATATTTCTTGAGAAATCCAAAGAAAGATTTGATTTTTTCAAGAAGGGATAGAGAGATGTTTTATTACTCTAGTCCATGAGTATCAGTTTTGATGATAATAGGTGGTTTTGGGAGTGTAAGAAAGTATAAGGTAGAGCTGTTATCTATTAATGATAAGCTCAAGGATAAGTAAATATTTGTAGGTTCATTAAAACCTATATAGGTGATATTTTAGACTTTTCACTTATTCACAAGAATTGTATAATCAGATCCTGGTGACATATAGTACTCAAAAATATAGTGAACCCTAAAGTGAAAGAACTAAGGATAGAAGTTCAAAGAAAAGGAAAAAAAAATTTATAAATACCAATGTCATGGTGCATATACATACTCAGATAAAGGCAAGTTGTAAAAGGGGTAGAGAAACCCATAGAAAGAAAAATATTTTTTCATGGAATTAATAGTCAGAAACTTTATGACAAAGAAATTAGACATTAAGAAACTAAAAGATAAAATGGATCTAAGTAGAATAAAATTCTTGTAGTGTGACCCAGAAGGGATATGTAAAGAAAAATTTATATAGCTGGACAGACTTAAGTGAAAAATGAATAAGGATTATGAACCTTTCGAGCAAGAAGGTGCAGAACATTAGACACTTAAACATCAATCGTAGTCTAAACCCATAGAAGTATAAAAATCTTTAATTTATTCTATCTTTAGAAGTTAAACTGTATATTGTAATCTTTCACCTTGGTCATAAGGGTTTAGGACTATTGTCCAAAGAAAGATTAGAAAGAATAATATTCTAAAATTCTCCTTCCAAGGTTTATTACATGTATATATGTAAGAATTAATTAAAAGAGAAGATGACAAGATTAAAGTAAGTGAAGGTTATTCACAACAAGGATTTATTGGACTTTGTGGACATCGAGATTTCATCTAGGACTTCTTGTTACAGTTTAGTCTATGGTTGTTTTTCCAAATAATAAAAATTAAGATGAAAAAATTTTATTAAAAGAATTGAAACTATTGGATCTGAATGAGAGAGTTTTGGGAGACCATGTGATACTGGTCTATTATCTGATAAATTTAAGCAAGTGTTTACAAAAGTCTAAGAATGTATTTGATCCTGTAAGGAAAGAATTGATATTGCAACCTATATTATTAATATAATGTATAGTTAGTCAGTTCCAGTTTGAGTTATCTTCTTGTTTAAAACTGTAGAACTGATATGGTTTCATAACACTCGTAGGAGAGTGATTATTTTAGGACATTAAGTTGTCATATTATGGGATGTCAAAATAGACCCAAGAAACTTGAAGTTTGATAAGACCACATAAAAATGCATGTGAAGTAACCAGTTGAGATAACAAAAATGTTACCAGAGTATAATGAAATGATTATAGAAATATTCATTAAGATCGATGCTTCAGCCATAGTAGCAGAGTCAGATGAGACAATGAAGAGATATACTAGACCATGTAGATCTGTGATTTTATCCAATCACATGTTGTACTTCAAAATAGATATTTTTTGGTGATGGACAAAAAAGAAGATCCTAATGATTTTGAGCAAGTTATTAGCAATAAAATTACTCTTGAATGTTTAATGATCATAAAGGATGTGTTGTTGTCTATGAACAATAACGAGACTTGGAATTTTATGCTTTTGTCAATGAGCGGTGTACTCATAAGCTAAAAATAGATATACAAAGAAAATGTGTGATTCCAATGGGAGAATTGATTGCTACAAAGTAATATTTATAGCAAAGTGGAATCACACAAAGGGAAGAGAAAGATAACATCAAATTTTAAGGTCTTAGTTGCTCATTTTATTTTGGAGTTGCATCAGGTAGATGTAAAGATCGTTTTGATCAAAGAAAATCTTGAAGAAAATATTTATATATTTTAATCACAAGGTTTTGTGATAAGGATAAAGAAGATATATTTTGAAGACTTATAATGTCAATCTGTGGATTAAACGGATATCCAGATAATGATATTTGAAGTTTGATAGGGTTCTATCTTCTTTCAACTTTGTTGAGATTGTTATTGACCATTGTATATATCTATAGGTCAGTGGGAGTGGATTCATTTCCTTGTGTTGGTCTGTAATGACATGATTTACTAGTTGAAACCAATGTTTTTCTGTCTGATAACTTTGACGTGTAAAACTGTATGAGCAAGTACCTTTATACCTAGTATTGAGTTTGCTCTTGACAGAAAAAATAAAATTCTAGATTTATCTCAAAGTATAAATGTTGTTTGTGTTTTCGAATGGTTCAGTATGCATGTATAACTAGTAAATTGCGGATGCTCAAATCAGTAAAGGAGATAAATTGACAGAATTATAGACAAAGAATGATACTGAGTATTAGCATCTACAATGCAGTAGAGAGCTTGATATATGTTTAAGGTTGTAATCTCTTCATATATCCTTTTCATTGAGTGCAATAGGATGTTTTCAGTTGGATGCTGGTATAGCTTATTGGACAATGGGAAAAATGAAGGTCATGCGGTATATGCAGAGGACCAAAGTTTATATGTTCATTTATAGAAGTAATGACACTCTAGGCTATTTTGATGTAATTTATAATGATTGTATTGATGACAAGAAACCAACATCAAGGTTCATTGTCATGGTGATAGGGTTTTGTAACTCTATATAATGATAACAAGCAAGGTATCTGGTGTGAAAATTTATTCTCTAATTTGGAGGTTGTAGACTCCACTTCTAAACCTATTGAGATGTGTTCTTCTCAAAGAATAATAAGAAATATAGTATTTCACAGCATAATAGAGATAGAATCTCTTCAAGTAAGGAAGATGTCAAAAGATTTTATATCGTTGTAGATTCTCAGACGAAGGTTTTGTTAGTGGGAGTCTTTAAGGGACGGTATGTCCAATATAAGAATGGTTGAAAACAAATAATTTTATCAGAGACTTAAGTGACCAAAGATCTGGGAATCAGTGAGAGTCTCTAGATATGCTTAATCAGTGGGAGACTCCTTATGTTTATACTTGTGTTTTCATATTGCTTACTGTACTTGATTGTATTGCTCATGGTTTTATGGTATAGTTTTTTTGTAACTATGATTTTGTTTACATTAGCATTTACGTTATTACTATTTTGCATACATAGTTATGTGTTTGACATATTACAGATATGAGGCAGTATTTAGCCAAAGTTTCAAGACAGTATTTAGTAAAAGTTTCAAGGTAGTATTTAGCCAAAGATTTAAGGTGGTGTCTAACCAAAGTATGGTATTATAATTCTAAGATATTTAAATACCATGTTAAGTTGCCCATAAAGGTTTTGGGGTACTTTGATTAAGGTTCTTTAATCAAGTTTGAACTCGCATGAGAGTTTACTTTCATGTATTATCTCAGGCGATTCATGTATTGAGTAGACCTCTGTTGTGGCTGATAGAAGTTTATACATCATATGCTAAGGTGTATTATTCGTTGTTGCTCGCATTGAAAAGCTTGATGGATGTTTCAAAGTTAGTGACGATTTAGTGTGTTGGATTCCGTGGCCACACTGGTTGACGATAGTTTTGCAATTATTATAGCCCAAGTGGGAGATGTTAGATTTATGTGGGCTTAATTAATTACCTAAACTAGTTAATTCAGTGGGAATCTGATTGACACAGTATAACCGGTTTGGTTTGGTTCATCACATGATATGAGATAGGTTTGGTAACCCTAATTCTATTGTGGAAGGGTTTTAGGGTTACATCTGTATTCTATAAATATAGGGTTAGAGTCCCCACAGCCACAGTTAATCAGTTCTCTGCACCCATTAGTAAGAGACGTCAGGATATCCTCTGGAGGTTGTGGAAGACTGTAGCCGAGGGATTTCGATCAAAGCTTGGAGCATCGTAGAGCGCATGGGAATTGATCTCTTCACTGATAGGTATGTCTTTATGATTCATATTTAATGGCTTCTCTATTGTGTTCTAGGGCAACTGTATGGGATTGGAATGAGTTTCATTGAAACCCTAAACATATAATTTTCTAACATGCTCTCATAGGCAAAGTTGGCACGGTGTTATAGGGGAAAAGCGATGGATACTGTTGTTTATTTGATTAACTTATCTCCATCAGCTCCTTTGAATGGAGAGGTGCCTGAAAAGGTGTGGAGCGAAAAAGATGATTCCCATGATCATTTAAAAGTATTTGATTGTAGGTTGTATATGTTCTAAAAGATGAATGATCAAAGCTTGATGACAAGGGAAAGCAGTGTATTTTCTTGGGATATACAGATGAAAATTTTGGATACAAGTTATGGGATTCGATTGAAAAGAAAATTATTAGAAGTAGAAATGTGATCTTTCTTGAAGATCAAACAATTGAAGACTTTAAGAAAATTAAAAAGCCTCAAGCATTTGTTGATGACCTGATTAATCTTGATCTAGTTTTTCTACCCATGGTAAATAATGATGGTGGGGAGATGTACAAAATAACAATGATAAGCGAGAAAGGGATGTAGATCCTTACGAAAGGTAACTTTCTTCTAGATTTGAAAGGTACGTCTCTGCATCATTGTGTTCATTGTTTAGTTGTTAAACAACATCGTTTTACTTTTATTAAAAGTTATCCTCATAAAAGAAAAAAACATTTTGAAATTGATATATTCTGATGTTTATAATCCTGTAATAGTGAAAACACTTGGTGATGCTTCTTATTTTGTTACTTTCATAGATGATGCTTGTGAAAAAATATGGACATATGCTTTGAAAACTAAAGATTAGATTTTGGATGTCTTTAAAAAAATTTATGCTATGGTTGAAAGAGAAGTAGGAAAATCTCTCAAATGCATTTGTATAGATAATAGTGGTGAGTACATTGGTCTATTTGAGAAATATTAAAATAGTCAAGGTATTTAGCATGAACAGATAGTTTTCAAGATCCCTTAGCATAATGGTGTAGCAAAAAGGATAAATCGTATTATTATGTAAAGGATCAGGTGTATGCTCTCATAGGAAGTTGACACGGTGTTATAGGGGAAAAGCGATGGATACTGTTGTTTATTTGATTAACTTATCTCCATCAGCTCCTTTGAATGGAGAGGTACCTAAAAAGGTGTGGAGCGAAAAAGATGATTCCCATGATCATTTAAAAGTATTTGATTGTAGGTTGTATATGTTCTAAAAGATGAATGATCAAAGCTTGATGACAAGGCAAAGCAGTGTATTTTCTTGGGATATGCAGATGAAAATTTTGGATACAAGTTATGGGATTCGATTGAAAAGAAAATTATTAGAAGTAGAAATGTGATCTTTCTTGAAGATCAAACAATTGAAGACTTTAAGAAAATTAAAAAGCCTCAAGCATTTGTTGATGACCTGATTAATCTTGATCTAGTTTTTCTACCCATGGTAAATAATGATGGTGGGGAGATGTATAAAATGACAATGATGATGTTCTCAAAGATGATATAGGTGATGATGAACAGGGGAAGCAGCCCCCTCTAGAGCCACTAGTTGAATCTCAGTTGAGAAGATCTACCTTGGAGTAATAACCATCTATCAGGTTTTCACCACATGAATATATTATGCTAACAGATGCAAGTGAACTAAATTTCTTTGAAAAAACACAGATTAATGAATATAAAACTGAGTGGTTAAAAGCTATGCAAGAGGATATGGATTATTTGCATAAGAATCACACTTATGCTTCAATGAAACTACCTAAGGATAAGAAGAATCTCAAGAATAAATGGGTATTCAGGATGAAGACAAAGCAAAATAGCTCACAACCAAGGTACAAGGCAAGGTTAATTGTAATGGGACTTATGCAAACAAAATGAATTGACTTTGATGAGATTTTTTTTCTTGTTGTAAAAATGTCATCTATCGAGTTGTGTTGGGTTTAGCTGTAAGTTAAAATCTGAAAGTTCAACAACATAATGTCAAGACAACCTTTCTTCACAGTGATTTGGAGGAAGAGATTTACATGGAGTAGCTAGAAGGTTTCAAAGTTAAAAGTAAAGAATACATGGGTCGCAGGTTAAGGAAGAGCTTGTATTGTTTGAAATATAATTTAAAATAGTGGTACAAGAAGCTCGATTCATTTATAATGGATCATGAGTACACCAGAACAATAGCAGATCATTGTGTTTTTGTTAAAAAAATTTCAGAAATTGGTTTCATTATTTTTTTCCTCTATGTTGATGACAAGTTGATTGTTGGACAGGATATCAATAAAGTTGATAGGTTGAAGCAAGAGTTGAGCAAGTTCTTTGCCATGAAGGATTTGGGACCGATACAACAGATTTTGGGCATGCAGATCTCTTGTAATAGAAAAACAAGCAAAATATGGCTATCACAAGAAAGGTTCATATAGAAAGTACTTGAAAGATTCAATATAAAAAAAGCAAAGTTCGTGAGTTCCCCACTTGCAATTCACTTAAGGTTAAGCAGTGAGTAGAACCCTTCAACTAAGCAAGGAAGAACAGAAATAAAGAAGAATTTTGCATCAGCTGTAAGAAGTTTAATGTATGCTATGATGTGTACAAGACCTATATTTCATATGCAGTTGGAGTTGTGAGTAGATTTCTTGTCAATAATGGCAAAGAACACTAGAAAGCAGTCAAATAGATTACGAGATATCTCAGAGGTTTATCCAAGGCATATTTGTGTTTTGGTATTGGTAAACCTATGTTACGGAGGTACACAGATGCAGATATGGCAGACGACATTGATTCAATGAAGTCTACATCAGGTTACTTGTTTACTTTTACAGGGGGAGCAGTGTCATGCTGGTCCAAGTTGCAGAAGTGTTTAGCTTTGTCAACAAAAAAAGATGAGTATATTATTGTAGTGAAAGCTTGCAGGGAGATGCTGTGGATGAAGAGGTTCATTTAAGAACTGAGTCTGACACAAGAAAAGTATATTGTTCATTGTGATAATTAAACTACCATTCACTTGAGTAGGAATCCCAATTTTCATTACAATATCAAGCATGTTGATGTGAGGTATCATTGGACTTGGGATATACTGGAACAGAAGCTACTACAGCTTGAGAAGATCCATACTAACAAGAACAGTGCAGATATGATAACAAAAGCATTACCCAAAGTGAAGCATGACTTTTACAGAATCATGACAGGTTTTGGATTAACAAATTTTTGTTTGTGAGTCGGAGGGGGAGTTTGTTGGATTCGTCTTCACCACACATGGGCAAAATGACCCACATCTAATTTTCTATTAGTTCTTCATGCAATTACCTTAGGAGGTTTATAAAAAACTGCCTATCTCCTACTCTCAATTTGTGTATATATAAAGCTCACTTTTGGCAGTAGGTGTTAATGTTATGGTTTTATCCGTGCCTTCCTGAGACTATCAGAGATCCAGTGCATGAAGCCATGAGTTCTAAGAAAAACTGAAGTCTAAAGAAATCCAAAATTCTCATGTGGAAGAAACGTTCCTCTAATAAGTTGGGAGACTAGATACTCATACCTTGTACGTGACTATGGTGTGACGGCATTCTCCTTATTGAAAGAAGAAGGAAATGTGACAGCTCTTCTTGTATTTGTTACGTTAGCATCGAGGTGAGAGTATTCTTGCATTTCATATTACTAGTTATTGTTTTGGTGAATTATTGTATTACTCAAGAACGGCTTATTTCTCTTGGTGATTGTTAACCTCTAGTTGTGATTAGGGAAGATTGTATTGTGTACCTATTATTATCATATTAGAGATTTACCTGGATTAGGTCCCGTGGTTTTTTCTCTTTGACTTTAAAAGGGTTTTCCATGTAAAAATTGGTGTGTTTCTTGTAATTTTGTTGACTCGATTTATTTTCACTGTTATTTTTGTGCATATATTTGTGATTATGTATCTCTATCGATTTGTATACAAGAGGAAAAAGTTTTGTGTTTTCCCTAACAAGTGGTATCCTCAAGAATGGGATCGAAAGTGCTTTGTGGGCCCTAAAACTGTTCCCTTCATGAAGCCGTGAATCGCCATGGTTGCCATCGAAAACCCTAGCCGTCATCGAGTGAAATTTAGCCCCGGTGACAACTAAACACTAAACAATCGTATGCTACTCCCAAATATCGCAATTTTAAATAAACATGAACTCTTTTATGATTTTAAAAGGTTGGTGAAGCACATACAATGAGAGATTTTGAGATTTCCTTTTTGGTTATTTAGATTTAACAATTTAGATGTATTTTAATGATTTGGGTAATTAACTTGGATTAAAAATATTTATTTGAATAATTTGGAAAGTTTATTCAGATTTTAAAATTATTTCTAGATTTATTTGATGCTTAAGAATGGATATCTAATTCTTAAATATTCGGTAGATAATTATCTCCTCGATCGGAAAGGATACTATCTGAACATAAAGAAATAAATCTGCAGTTTTTGTCCTTGACATCTTTAAAGCATAAAGATGTCATGCATTTCATCAGTGTCATTAGTCATATTAATAATCCAATATGATTTGTGTTACCTAGTACTATATATGTAAAGAGATTTCCCAGGATTAGTAAAGCAGCTAGATACCACAACAATTGAAATCAGCTCTCTTCCAAGGAAAGCATTGGTGACTATAATAAATTGGTCATCCCTCTAGCTATGAGAATCCAGATCCTCTCCCCAGTGGTACCTACTGCCCATTTTTGGGAGTTGTTGATGGGTGTGAGTCCCATGTGTTTGGAATTAATAAGGTAACAGAAAAACAGTAACAAAATTTAAAATGAAAGATAACACAACGCAACACAATAATTTTACGTGGTTTATTCATATAATGTGTATGACTTATGTCCACGGTAGAGCGATCAGTCACCCATTCTATTATTCCAATGAAGAAGTTACACCTCTCAATACCCTCCTTACTTATTACATCCTATAAAAAGGAAACCCTAAATTTCGAAAACTATGGCAAAGCGGACAATATTTCTTTGCTTAAAATAATATCAAACTTCAAACATAATACCACCCTCTAGAGGTGGGTCCTACATCTCATCGACCGTTCTGAAAAAATAGAAATATGATGTAATATGGTTACCAGGTGGGGAGAGGATCTGTAATGCTATAATGATCTCCCACATAGCGGCATGCATGCAGCACCTGCAGGATGCGCGCATGGGACATGCTTTCAAGAGTTAGGCTAACAAACAAATATGTCAAACAGACAATTAGTCAAACAATACATGGTTGTAAATTAGAAGCAACAAATCTGCTCTTCTGGTTCTCTATATAATCCTCCACATAGTGAGTAACATGGCTATAATGTTCAGCAGATAGAAACAAGTCCCAAGATGAAGAAAGCCTTGTTGGTAGCACTTTGGGTTGTTCAACTGATCCCTATCGCTTATTGTCTCGTCCATCGCAGCCAGTTTCCTGCAACGTTTCTTTTCGGAACTGCAACATCAGCTTATCAGGTGATGTTCTTTTTTATTATTGTCTTTTATAAGAAAAGAACAAAAAGAAAAATAATGGGAGAACCTGCATGGTTATATCAAAAGATCTCTTCCCTTCATAAGTTCAATTGTTTTTTTTTTTTTTTTCTTCATTGAGATTCTGGGATTTTTTTTTTTTTTTGTATTTTTTGTAAATTTTTTTATACAAATTATATTTTATATAGGCTCCGTTTTTTACATAAAATTTTGTGTAACATTTTACATGTAATTTTTTTTTTAATATTTGGTTCTAATAAGTAAAAGAAAGACGAAGTTCTTTTTTCCTTCCCCTTTGATATCACTATATTTTATCCCTTGGAAACAAACATTGAAAAAATTATAAAATTTCATGTGTTAAATTTTACGGTAAAAGAGTCAAAACAAATGGAGCCTAACACGTATATAAAATTGTACGAAGAAATTTCCTACAACTTCAATGCTTTTTTTTTATTTTTTTTATGCATTTTACATTAAAACAAATAGTGGAAAAACCTATTTTGCATGAAATTTTTATTTTCATTTTTCTTTACAAATGCATCATTTGTTTTGACATAAATTTTACCATAAATACGTGACACGTTTTATGTAAAAAAAAACTTAAAAATGTTTGTTTCAATAGGTAAAAGAAAGACAGTTATTTTTCTCATTCCTTTAGAGATCACTATATTTTACCTCTTGCAAATAAATATTAAATTTTTTTTTTTACATATAAAATATTACACCTAAAATTTTACAATAAAATTTTATATCAAAACGAACAGAGCTAAAGAAACAACATAGCCTGTAAGGGAATAAAATGTCTGCTACTTAGCCTACCTACTTTGGATTGTGTCTCACAAATTTTATTTAGGTTTATTTTAAAAAATAAATATATCTGAGTTAGCGGAGGAGGTTACCTTTCCATCTCTCATATTCCCCTCTCGCTGTTGAAAGATCTACCATACGGTTGTACATGAAAACTCTTCTCTTTAAAATATTTAATTTATTTAAGTGATACAAATTATTCAAGTAGAATTAACTTTTTATATAATACTCAAAATTAATATTATATTAAAAAAATATTTACACACTAAAAATGTAACGTGTCCCAATAAATATTGAAAGAATATAAAAAAAAGGTCCTAACTCGTTCTTAAATTCTGTTGTCTAGATTGAGGGAGCGTACTTACAAGGCAACAAAAGTTGCAGCAATTGGGATATATTCACTCACACACCAGGTATTTCCCCAATAATTTCTGATTACATAATAACCATTTTACAACCATTTTACAAAAAGGGTGATAATATTCTTGGACAGTGACTGAAGAGTATTTTTTTTTTCTTTTTCTAGAAGGGGGAATCAAGGATGGAAGCAATGGAGACGTCACAATAGATCACTATCATCGTTACATGGTATGAAGTTTTTTAACCTTTGAATTTAGTGATTACATTCATTATTTATTGACTCAATTAGGCTCCAACGGATTGGGCCGGATTTTTCCAAACTCCAGTTCAATCCTGAATCCCTTTAGCTAGGTCATAGGTCAGGGCCTGAAAATAAAAATCAATTCTTAACCATGGTCAGGGCCGGGTCAATCTGATCCTGATTGACCTTGACCAACGGGAGGCAAAAGAGAGATGTAGGGGTTGGGCTAGGCCAAAGAATAAAAGGAAAAAAAGGAAAAGAAGATAGGATAGGACAGGACCAAACTGAGAAGAAGAAGAAGAAGAAGAACAAAAAACAAGGAAGAAAAAGGAAAAGAACACAAGGTTGGGTTAAGCTAGGATTGGCTCAGCCCAAGGCCTTAACCTGGCCCGCTCAGTCCTAATTTAAGGGCAGAAAATCTCAGCCCTGACCTGCCTTCAAGCTTAGTATATCGCAGTCCGTATACTGTTTGGACTCAGGGCCGGCGTGCTCTGGCCGAGAGGGCCGAACTTGCACCGCTAAATTCACTCATTGCAAACTTCAGCATTCGTTATTAGTTTTTTCGTCTTTTTCTTTAAGCATAGACTAATATCACTAAGAACAAATTAAGTCCACTTCAAGACTCTAGAGCATTACCAAATCCAAACAAACAACTGAAATTTCTTTCTTTTATTCCGAAGGAAATTTTTTTGTAACTATAGAGGTAACAACTAGATTTGTAATTATGCTTTGATTCATTCACATGGAAGAATAATGTGGCAAATTTGATCAATATTGGATATCTAGGGAATTCTCTAACTCGGCCGCATGTCAAATTTTAGTGTAATTCAATCATTTGTCCTTTCATCTATTATCGCACCGTATCATCCCGTGTGTATCTATTCATCTTCTTATGGTTCTAAATTCTATTTTGCCACATGGCAAACTCCTGTCAAGTAAAAACTTGATATGCAAGTAGGAGACTTCATGATTTATATGTCCAAACATATTCAACCCTCATTGATCTTGATTGGGCGTATCAAATCCACTTATTCCAATATCTATTATTTCACTCATCGATCTTGATCAGTCAGATATGGGATCCACAAAATATATGGATCCGTTGCATATAGATTTGATTCTACATGGATCCAACCAGATCTTGCGAGGATAATAAATAGAATATAAATTTTTATTTATATATAGAGTAGACATGTGATTAATGATTTATTACTTAAATCCTTGGATTTCTCACCAAGTTTGAATATGAATCAAACAGGAAGATGTGGAGTTGATGCATTCCCTAGGAGTAAATGCTTATAGATTCTCCATTTCATGGTCCAGAGTCCTCCCTAGTAAGTCGCTACAGTATCTGCATGCATGTGGTTATATTTTATGTACTAATGAAGAAGTTTACAAGAAGCATACTCATCCATATCTTGACAACAGGAGGAAGATTTGGCGAAGTTAATCAGGAGGGAATTGAATTCTACAACAACCTAATAGATGCCATCTTAATGAGAGGTAATTTTTTTTGTCCAAAATTTTTTCATTTGATTTTCTCTTGCATGCCAGAATCTTGGCATTCATATTGGGAAGTTAGTCATGTATCGGTTTTCTAATTAGTTTACAACCCCTTATACACTTGGGAGTCTCTTTACTTAGCAGTTTAAATTTTTTAGATGGAAACTTTACATGGTTTCTGAGCAGATTCTTGTCTCTACTATCTCCATGTGTCCATAGTATGAATTGCCAAACATGTAGGGGAGTGTTGGGAGTTTAATCTCATACCAACTATCGAACTGCGTACCCATAGCCACTGGGACTTTCTCTACTATCGATTCAAACTTTTGGGTAGAAAGTGGGGCTAATCCTGATCCTATTTGGCTTGGGATTGATTCTATTTTTCTTCGAAATTGCCTTACCTTCTTAGAATCGTCCCTTTGCAAATCATTCTAACTCGCATGCTATACGAGATTGATCCCCATCAATCCAAACCAATCCAATTCGATCACTAAATCCCGGTTGCGCACCACTTGAGCAAGTTGATTCGCAACATCACACAGGATCAATAATGTGAAAATTAGGTAGATCTGAAAACTGATAATGGAAATAAAATTTTAAGAACATATTTTTTTTAACCATCCTTGTGCATAAAAATGTGGTGTAATCCTGATCTTTTACTTGTGGTTGAACCAGGAATACAACCATTTGTTACACTAAACCATTTTGATATTCCTCAAGAACTTGAAGAACGATATGGGTCATGGTTGAACTCACTAATACAGTAAGTCTCTCCATTTAATTTATTTTTATTGATACTCAAAAGGTAAGGATAAAACCCATTATTTTATTCTTTAGGAGTATATTATTTTATTGAGGAAAAGATCTATACGCTAAAGGCGTATGCAGCAATTGGGAAAAATAGGAATACAAAGAGAATGATAGTAAGTCCCTAGAAAGGGACCTGGATTTTAAAGAAGAAAAAACATGGAGGAAACTTAAGAGGGAAGCACACAATGACAACATGATTGCGTGTACCCTTATTTGTTTTATTATAAAAACTAATTCTTTGTTGTTATACACAATTATTATATTTTCTCAAAATTTCCTAGAAAATGTACTTCTCTGAATTTATTTTTTTTTCATTTACTTCACAGAAAAGATTTTGGACATTTTGCGGACACATGTTTCAATGCTTTTGGTGACAGAGTGAAGTATTGGGCCACCTTCAATGAGCCCAACATCATGGTGAAGTATGGTTACCTTACTGGGGGACTTCCACCCAATCATTGCTCCGTCCAATCGGGTGATTGCCAATCTGGGAACCCAGCCATAGAACCCTACTTGGCTGCACACAATGTTATATTATCACATGTCACCGCAGTTGACATTTACAGGAAAAAATATCAGGTATAAATTCATATTTAAATATGAGTATTTTTTTTTTTTTTTTTTTTTTGAGTAAAAGAAAATAGAATATATTTTCCATTTAATTATTAACAAGAAGGAAGAGGTTTTAATATTTGTGAGACAACATTAGATTTAATTGGAATGACATAGAATCTTACATCATTATTTAATTTGATAATTACTACTATAGGTTATGCAAGGAGGAAAGATTGGAATTGTGCTGAACTCGATTTGGTACGAACCACTAAGAAATATTTCATCAGATCAATCTGCGGCTCAACGGGCACTTGCTTTTCACAATGCATGGTATTTAATTTTGTATTTCAATTTTATCTTAAAGTATGAGATTCATGTGTTTCGTTGCATAATCCCATTTTATTTAACATAAATCATTTATGGAAAGAGATTTGTTGCCCTACTATGTAGCTCATGCGCCAGTGTGGAAACTAATGAAAGCATACGCATGTGTATTCAAGAGGAGGGGCAATGTGATCATTTCACTACCGCTTATGATGCTTTCAGACAACTTTCTTTTTTCCTTTTTCCCCTGATTGATTTACTGTTCTTTATTTTTTCATGGAAGAAACTTCTATGTCCAGCTGTGCTCCCCATTCCCTCTTGCATGAGGGTTGAAATGACTCATTCTACCCTTGATCATTTCATCTCCTGTAAGAGGGCGCAAGAGACACAGCCAGACAGAGAACATACCCTACCCAGTTTTATTATACAACTTTTGCTGACTCGATGCTTAGGGCCTTTCCTAAACTATTTACATCCCTGATATTATTTATTTGGCCCAAAAATTTCATGGTCATACATGCACATCGTTCTTAGTAATATCAAAACTGCCTTCATGTCATGTATATTGAATGATTTGATTGCAAAAAATGATCATGCATGAATCCCTTCTCTTATTTATTTTTATATATACTTATTTCTTTTTTCTTTTTCTTTTTCTTTTTTAATCTTCCTTTATATGCAGGATATTGGACCCCATTATGTTTGGTGAATATCCTCCTGAAATGCAAAGAATTTTGGGTCCAAGATTACCAAAATTCTCATTACAAGAGAAAGAGAAGTTACAAAACAAGTTGGATTTTATTGGAATTAGTCATTATACAAGCCTCTATGCGCAAGATTGCATGTTTTCTGAGTGCAACGCAATTACTTCACAAACTGACGCCTTTGTGCTTACCACTGGAGAAAGAGATGGCACCTACATAGGAGAACCGGTAAGAAAATAGTTCAAATTAATGGAAGTTAGTAAGTGGCAGCTCTGCATCAATCAATTTATGCACAAGATGATTAGGACTAACAATTTTTTTTTTCTTCCTCTTTCAGACGGCAATGGAAGCTTTTTACGTGGTTCCTTCTGGTATGGAGAAAATAATAATGTACTACAAGGACAGATACGACAACATTCCTATGTTCATCACAGGAAATGGTATGATCTTGTAAATTTATAATCCTTTGTTTAGAATCCATTTTAATTATTGAAAACTATTTCTTTCAGTTGAGATCATTACATTAATGTATCACTTATATTTCTGAAGTAGAACTAGAGTGGAGAACTAAATAAAACATGATCTAATCAAATTAGGTTGCGTTAGATGTGCAATCTTAGAATGCATTCTTGGTCAAGAATACATTCTAAGATGAAAAACAGTATTTATTTTGCATTAATCTTGTTTTTGGATCATGGAATGGCGTTCTCTAATGGAGTCCATCATTAGAGAACCCGCTATTCAGCTGATTCTGCATTCTAAGCCTAGAACAAAATGTCTCACTCACAAGCACATTCTCATTCTATATTAGGAATGCATTCTCAAATTCTCAATTTTGAGAATGCATATCTTGGAATGCATTCCAAGAATGCATACCAAACGCTTCCTAGGTTGGCTAGTTGACTGGTCATTACTTTATCACCATATTTGGCTAGACTATAGACCAATTGAACTAGAATCAGTTGCCATTAAAAGATCCTCGATGGTTTGATCTGCAGTTCAATTTTAATAATTGAAAAGTTTCCATCATAAAAGTTTGCATTGATAGGTAAATGAGCTTTTAGGTATATAAGGGGTTCAAAGATTATTTGGTAGTCGATGTGTGTGACTAAACTCCCAATGTTCCTCTGCACGTGTGGCAGTATATAATGAAAACACGTAGAGAATGATGATCGTGAAAACCCAATTTGATACCATCCCAAAAGTTCCAACTAGTAAATGAAAACTCTGAGTCTCAGGTGCATAAGGAGAGTTAATGACTTTTTTGATAGTCAATGTGAGACTAAAATCTCAAAATCACTATTTACATAGCTCAAGAAGTTTATTATAAGCATGACCAGTGATGAAATATTGTTTTTCCTTTTTCAGGGTATCCAGATGCAAATGATCCTAGCAATTCTGTCGATGACTTTGTAATTGACTCAAAGAGGGTAGAATACCTGAACGGTCACTTGAGTTCCCTTACCATGGCCTTAAGGTATTTGGTATTTTTATTTATGAAGTTTTACTTCATTTGAGTTGTATATATGTCATCACATTTTTACATACATACATGTATATATGTGTATATATATATATATATATATATCCACAGGAATGGAGCTGATGTAAAAGGTTATTTTATATGGTCCTTACTTGATAACTTCGAATGGACAAATGGTTATACTTTGCGGTTTGGGCTTCATTACATAGACTTCAACACATTCGAGAGAATACCAAAACTATCTGCAATGTGGTATCATCAATTTCTTGGTGGATTGAAGATGGTGAAACCTGCTAGGGTCAATGAAGTTCAGAAATAATGTACCTCTTCATAATATGTGAAAATAGTGCTTTTTTTATTTTTTTTGGTAATCAAATTTATTGCAAAGAAGAAGAAATCTGTACAGATACAAACCATAAGTATCATCCTACGCAGCTTGACGAGGAGAACCTACCAAACTGGGGCGAACCAAGGAGGAGAAGAGGCGGGTATACAAGAAAATACATAGGGAATGGTCGTGAGGTTTCAGTCCATTACTCTTGGGACTAAAAGATCTTCTAGAAATTATCGGCTTCTTGATAATTGAGGGGTGAATGCTTTTTTGGCGAGCTAGTTGTAAGCTTGGGTTGAGCTCCGAATAGGGCATGTCCTAGGCCTACTGGGTTTAGGGTTTTTTTGTTGCCTTTTCTTTGTATATTCTCCTTTTTCCTCCCCTGTTCGATTGTAAAAATTTTATGTATCGATATAGAAACAACTAAAACAACTCGCATTGGGTTGTATCATATCGCTTCGTTTATTCCTAGGGAGCTAAACAACATTACGGCTCTTTGTCTTGCAGAATCTGCTTCTTACGTGTGTGATAGTATGACTGCCATGCATTCCATGGCTGCATGATCTCTGTATTAGTGAAGCTGTGAACCCTGCACATTTTAATGAATAGATCTTCTTTTACAAAAGAAAAAAAAAATTTGATAGTTAAAAATAAAAAGTAGAAATTAAAATTAAAGATTTAAACCATGCGGATAAAAAATGGCACATTACACATCAAGTTTGTTTTAGGTTATGATTCACCCTTTTCAAGTTATAGCCTACATTAGAATTACAGTTAAATAAGAAACAGATTAGGAAATGATTTCCATCGCAGAAAACTATAGTTTGAGATGATTGCCATAGTCCTGATATGCTTAGCACATGCTTTTTTTTTTAATGGAATCTTAGATTGGGAATTAATTAAAGAAAACTTGTGACTAATATGAAAAAAAAAAAAAAGAAAAAAAAAGCAATCATTTTTTCATGCACGTATAAGACACTGTTGCCGAATGTACTACCTTTTAAAATTTTTTTTTTGATTATTTGATCTTTTGCCTCATGTAGTAATAGGACATTCAATTTAACTCATAAAGGCAAGGGTGTCAATTCTAGACCAAAACCAATAAATCAAATTGAATAAAATTGGTAAAAATAAAATTGAAACCGACCGTAGATAATCAGTTAAGTTTTTGGTTTTAAAGTTTAACGATCAATTTGGTTTTGGCTTTAAAGTCTAACAATTGATTTGGTTTTGTCTTTAATCATGAAATCGTCAGTTGCAAACTGATAATCCCAATAAACTCCACATTCTTGCAACTAGAATTTGTAGATTTTCTAGCATTGATTACTCTCTCTTTATAGGTGGGTGGATGGATACACAAAAAGCTAAGAATTACCCTAGTAGTTCACAATTGCAAATTCTCCAAACGAATACAATGCTTGAATAAGCGAGTGAATCATGACTAATCAGTCAAAATCTGATATGATCGCGATTCATCCTAAAACCAACTTAGGGGATAGGGGATAGGCAGAAGCGGCTAAGCACAAAGCCCATCCGCTAGCCAATGAATCCCCCCCTGGGAGGGATATTTTGATTCCTATTTGCTATTACAGCCCTGCAAAGCACCTTCGATTGATCAACTTACTGACTGACACTGAGTTACTTAACAGATTATTTTTATCATAATCAATTTCAAGAGAGAGAAAAAAAAAAAAAAAAAAAAAAAAAAAAACGTGGAAGGAAAAAAAAAAAATTTGGCTAAATAGTTGTCTTTCTTTTAAGGGCTTGTTTGATAAGACTCCAAATTCTAGATTCTATAGATGCTAACTCCCAAGGAATCATTTTGGAGTAAAATCGCATTTGGTAAGCACGGTTAGATTCGAACTCCCATGGAATGAACCAGATTCAAATTAACGTCAAAATCCAAATTTTTGGAGTATAAAAAATGTGTTTTTTTGTTTTGGAGCAATTTTTGAGAAAAGAAAGAAAGTAAAATGGAAGTTCTCCTTTCTCGCACTCCTTTCTTCTTCACAAAACAAATGCTCGACCACCGTCACTGCCACCACCACCACCACCACCACCCCCGCCAGCACACAACCCACCACCCACCCTCACCACCATAACCACAACCACAACCACAACCACAACCACAACCATCACCATTGCCACCACCACTACCCACCACAACCACCACCACTACCCACCATTACTGCCACCGCCACCACCACCACCCCCCATTACCACCACCACCACCACCACCACCACCACCACCGTCACAATCCACCACCCATCACCCACTACCACCACCCACTACTACCACTACCACCACTACTTTTCTAGACTTAGATTGTAGGAATAGTATTTATCAAGCATGTTGATAACATATTTTATGTGTGAATTTAGGACATAAAGTATGCATTTCTTATTCTATTTATGATGGTTCTCGGGTATTTAATATTGTTTTTATGTTTGTAGGGTGTAGGTGAAAGAATAGAGAAATTTGAGCTTAAAAAGATCATTTTATGTATTTTTTGTGATCCTATCCAGTTAACTCACCCAGCCAACTCAGCAATCATGCATAGGGATAAATTTTATAATGAGATCCACAAATTTTGTATATAAGATCAACCTTGGACCAAGTCAAAAAGCAACCCAATCTCATGTTAGAGATTTTATTCTCATGAAAAAATATTCTCTACTGATTTGGAATGGAATTTTTAAGGTGAAGATTACCATCTCTTTGGGATTTTTTTTTTTTTTCTTCTCAAGATTGATATCACATGTGAAGATTGGCATGGCATAGAAGAATGAAAAGCTCCAATCGATTATGAAAGTTTTCAAGAAGAGATAATGATGTCAAAGATACAATGAGTTGTAAGATATTTTTTTACGCAAGAATTATCCACATACAATGAACCCACAATATTGGAATTTGGTTATTAAAATTATCTCTACAAAATCATTTGTAATCCAATTGTAAATTCTATTCTAAGTTATTTTTTTAATTTGAAAATTTATGAGAGAGTTTGAGAGTCTTAATTTTTTTTACAAGTTGTGTTCTTCTTACTTAAGTTTATTTTTTTTTTTTTAAGTTTTAATTTCAGTTATAGAACTCTGTAGTAGGGTAGATCAATATATGGTGTACTCCATTACTATTTTAATTTAGGGGAGAAGGCTCCCTTTATAATCGTTTGAGCATCGCCTTGGAGTGACAATAAGACGATAAGCAACGATAGAAAAAATTTTAACAAGATAAATTTTTCTTACATTCTTTTATTTTTAATTGTGTTCCCTTCTTGCAATAGATCTGTGTTATTCTATGGTTAATATAGTGGTTTCGCAAATCTCTGTGCCATTAGGAATTGGTTATTATTGTTTTTGTTACTTGATTAGTTTTTATGTGAAGTGATTATGGTGTTAATTTATTCAAATCCCTTTGATACGCTTTACCTTATTTGAATTAGGATAACAGTGATTCCTCCCTAAGATCAACCCGTTACTGCATGATACTGTGCACTTGCGGTTACATATTTAATTGATTTACATCAAGTTTTTGGTGCTGTTGTCGGGGAGCAAACCGTTATTTTTTCTATTTTAAATAGTTCAAAGTGATTAAAAAAATAGAAAAGAAAAATGCAAAAAGTTTTCATTAGCTTTCATGCTTTTTTTTGCACCTCCGATCCGTTAGGTTGGAACAGTACAATCGACGGTCCAATCCTGATCATGATTTGGTATTAAGGGATACTGGTTATCGAATTATCAAGATGAATAATGACCAATATCTTCGATGGTAAAGGCATTGTTTCTTAAGGTGATTGCAGATATGACCGGTCTCTAAGCCATTGATCATCAGAAGGTTTGCATTGATCCCGAATCGAACAAATCCAGCTTTTCAAGTTAAATTTAGAGGAAAATGAAAGAGAAAAATTTGTCATTTAAAGAGGTTTGTATATGAGAGTGTGGACCCGTGATTCTACCAACCGTTTGATAAGAGTCCCATCATTTACAATGGCTGATCCCAAGACCACACTTAAGGATAGATTCTACCCTGAGGGCAGCACAACCTTCATGTATTCAATTGCTAGCTGCCACAGGCAATAACTGTGAATTGAAAATTCAATTCATTATCATACTTCTCTATTTTCATGGGTTATCTTTAGAGGATGCATACTTGTTTCTCCATGAGTATGAGGAGGTGTGTGCCCTCATTAAGATGCAACAGCTCAGTGATGATGCTGTCAAATTGAGGTGCATCATTTTTTCACTCAAGGATGAAGCTAAAAAAATGACTTTATGGTCTTTCCATAAATTCCATTACTTCATGGGAAAAATTTACTGTATTGTTCCTTAAAAAAAAATTTCCTCTTTACAAGACAAATAAACTTCGAGGGGATATAATACAGTTTAAACAAGAGTCAAATGATTTTTTTTCAAGACTCATGGAGAGGTTCCAAGGCCTACTCCAAGAGTGCCCTCACCATGGTCTTGAAACGTAGCAGCTTTATCAAATTATCTACGAGGGGATAGACTTTCCTACCAAGTAAATGCTTGAGTCTATGTATCCTCAAGGATTTATTTCCTATGAGAATGCTACTGACACTTGAAACTTTTTGAAGGATCTCGTTGAAAGAACAAGAGAGTGGGAGTTTGTACAAGAAACAAACCGTACCCAAAAAAGTAAATGTTACTTTGTCGATGGTATAGTAGCTAAGGAGGCAGACTTAGATAGCCTTATCAAAAGGATAGAAACTTTAGTTCCCAGAGACTCTATCCAAAAGCAAGTCTTAATGTGCAACTAGTATCAAACTCCTAGACACACAGTGGAGGAAAGCCCTTCACAGAAAATTTTTCAAAATGCTAATGTAAGTGCACTGTACAATCCGTATAGCAATACTTACAACCCAGGATGGAGAAATTATCCAAATTTCTCCTAGACCAAGGGAACTATATAGACCCACCACAATTTTCAAATCAAGGTCCAACTAGTCACACCAGGCCATATGCTCCCCCTAGATCAAATTTTATTCCCCAAGGTAATTTTCAGCAACCCCTTGGGTTTTCTAACATGGGTAAGCCAGCCAGACTTAGTGAGTTGGAGAAAATGTGGCAGCTCTTATGACAGGGCATACTAGTATGGAGAGAACACTCACCCAATTGGTTATCCTGATGTGTGAAAAGAATAAGGGTATTCTGTCTAACCAACCAAAGAGCAACCCACTTCATAACCCACAACCAAATAGGTCAAACCCTCAGGTGAATGGTATAGAGAATCAATCAGGGCCCTCTAAACAATGTAATGCAGTCCATGCATTATGGAGTGGCCAAAAGTACCTACGGGATGAAGCAATAAAGAACAAACCCACAGCTGCTCCCATTAATGTTCCCCATTCTGAGGTAGCTGCTAAGCCTCCATCTTCAGGTTCGTCTGATACACCTGATAAACCAAAAGAAACTGTCTCAGACAGAGTTTTTACTCCAACAGTCCATTCCCTAATAGGTTGGTAAACCAAAAGAAGACTACTTTAGTTGATAAAATTTTATAGGTCTTCAAACAGGTAGAGTTGAATATCCAACTTTGGATGCAATTGACCAAATCTCTATTTATGCAAAAGTCCATAAAGACTTATTCATACAAAAGCAGATTAGTCAAAGTTCCTAAAAGGTATTTTTGACTGCACATTTAAGTTCCCTTTTAAACCATCTTGTGGCAACCAAATACAAAGACCCTGACTGTCCTACCATCTCTTGCATCATAGGAAACATCTTTATCGATCATACTCTGCTAAACTTAGGTACAAGTGTAAATCTTCTACCTTATCATGTTTACTAGTAATTAAGATTGGGAAAGTTGAAACCAACGTCCATCTCACTTCAACTAGTTGATTCTCTGTAAAGACTCCTAAGGGAATGGTAAAGGATGTTTTGTTAAAGGTAGGGGAATTTCTTTTTTCTGTTGATTTTATTATTTTAGAAACACATCCTGTATCCAATAGGGATCAAATCCCTATCATTTTAGAAAGACCGTTTCTTGCTACAAGCAATGCACTGATAAATTGCAAGAACTGTCTCATAAAACTATCATTTGGCAACCAAACTGTTGATTTAAATGTATTTAGGTTGGGTAAGTAACCTAATGAGGAAGTACATATGCTCCAAGAATTCTTTGACCATGTAGAGACCACTTTTGATATTAACTTTGACTCAAAATTCTTGCAGTGTATGGAAGAGTTGGAAGGTGTAGAGGACACCTTCTCATTAGAGGCATGGAGTATCCACACACCTGTACAACCTCTAGGACCTCTATCCACTTCTACTCCTAAGCCCTCAATGGTTGACCCAAGCCCTCAATGGTGGAACCACCTAGCTTAGAATTAAAGGAGTTACCGTCCACTCTAAAGTATGCATTCCTAGGACCTGACCAAACTCTTCCTATCATTATTGCATCTTATTTAACTTCTATTCAGGAAGAAGAGTTATTTAAACTCTTACAAAACCACAAGGAAGCCTTAGGTTAGACTATGGTTAACATCAAGGGTATTAGTCCATCTATTGTTCAGCATCATATATGTCACACCCCAATTATGGACTAACCAGTGGTGTGATGAACCATCATGAGAACCAATGGTTCAAACTAGGATCTCGTATAGGCTGTGCCAACCATCTTAAACCAAAACACATTCTACAGTAATAATCAGAATTAATAATTTAGTAGCAGAAGTCTTTATTAATAATGAACTGAGTGTATACAATAATAAATAAATATTTAACAAGTTATCTCCATGAAACCAAAAAATAATTAATACATATTACAAATATTAAAATACGAAAGTTAACCACCAAGCATAAACAAAGTTGAAACACTCACTTTGACGAGTCATATTCATCCTCCACAGCTTGTTCGTCCATAGTCGCTACATGTCTATATGTTGGGACCTTCATGTAGTCTTCAACGGTATTACTTGCATAATTAGAAACTAAAAGAAAATGGTACCCTGGGGTGAGCTCACAACCCAGTTCAGTGAGAAAACAAGACAATGCAACAAACATATGCATACATTCCATTCATATCTTTGGTCTGGTATAAGTTTGCAATGTGCTATAGAAAGGATTGGCGTCCACTGCACCCTTATACATGGATATGTAAGCCTACTTAATGGATCAAACACCATTGTCATCTACATCCGCCCCACCATGGAATAGAGATAGAGCTAAAGTGTCTGGATTATGCACCATCAACACTTTCCCTGATGCCCTACCCATACCAATAAGTAAGCCCCTACTGGTAAGGGCTTGCAAATTAGGCTCGCAACTAACCAATCCTAATGCCATTCAAATGTATGCTTCACCCCAGCATCCTTCAATACGTCCATAGAGATAGAGCTAAGGCCCCCCGACAGAGTTAGAGACCACACTGTCCGAGACCACCTCCCCTGATGTCCTACCATGTAATATTTCTACTAAGGTAATTACGATACGACGATGTCAGTGGGAAGACTTGAGTAGAGATAGAGCTAGAGTCTGGTGACCAAGCCACATAGCACAGTGCCACATCCTCCCCCTGATGCCCTACTCACATCTAACATACTAACCACATAAATAATCACATACCTATTCCTAGCATCATCATCATCATGTTGTAAATAGACAGAAATAAATATGTATGACTAGAAATATAATAGTAATATTGGATGACATGTGAGATGCACATTACAAGCATATAAGCATAGAATAATTCATGGCATTGGACACAATAAAAGAAAAGTAGCTTGTTATTATCCAATTAGTTTAAGTCTTGTTCCCTCACATTTGATTGATGTTTGTTCATCTCCCAAGCTTTGGAAGTCACTTTGAATCTATTGGGAACCTAAACAATTAATGTATTTAAGTTAGAGATTAATTTCTCAAGTTACAGTAGTCAAAAACTTTGTCTGATCTCAAAATATATTTGTTGTTATCGTGTGGTCACAGGTGTGGTCGAACCTGTGGTCTCAATATATGCGACCACACACTGTATGGTTGATCCTTGTGGTCCCATATCATGCGACGATAGCATGCGACCACATGATTCTGGAAAACTTTCGAATAGCTGTGGTCGACTCTCTGATCACCTTGTGGGCCACCATAGCTGTGACCATACGAAGTTTGGTTGATTTTTACTTCTCATATAAGTTCCTCCTCTTGGTTTATCGACGTGATTCATCCTAAGATCATTTTATGGCCTTAAATCATAGTTTATCCTTATCAATTATCCCTAACCTATTCTCTTATGGTTTTCCTTAGAAATTTCATAACCAAAATCGTTACATTAAATTTAACACATCAACTTGACGAAAATGAACCTATCCTATCTGATCTAGATTTACAAAGATGGGTTCATACCTTAAGCTTGCTGTAAAGAGATAGAATTCTTTTCTATAAAACCCTTCTCTAAGCTTCTTCTCCAAATCTCTTCTTCTCCTTCTCTTCCTCTCTCTCTCTTTTTCTTAGGTTTAGAGTTTCAATTTGGGTTCTAAAAGAATAAGAGAGGCTAAGGAATGTCTCTTATATAGAGGAAAAATCTCCATATAGAGTCCTCTTTCAATTAGGAAAGATATCCCCTCAAATTAGGAAAGTTTCCTAAATATGGAGTTAGTTCAACATCGTGTGGTCGCAGAATCTGTCGACCACAAGTCCCAAATATGTTACCACACGTTTTGTGGTTTCATGTGTGGTCGACCACACCCCTCAAAAATGAGACCACAAAACCAAAATTTATTAATTTTTAGTTTTTTTTCTGGTTGCTTCCACACAACCTTAAACAGTCAACTACACCAACTAAATCTGACTTGTTACTTACCTTATCATGTGGTTTCTTCATTCAATTGGTTCACTTAATCCGATTATGATGGAAAGACCGATCACGACACGAGAACGTAAGGTTAGACCGGATTTGTGATGTGCAGGTCTTATAGCTCCACTACCCTTAAAAGAAATTTCATTCTCAAAATTTACAAGCATGAATCTTACAACTCCCCTACCCTTAAAAGAAATTTTGTCCTTGAAATTTGAATATACTTCGGAGTCGAATAGGTGGGATTACTATTTTTGCATTGCATCTTCTTCTTCCCATGCAATCTCTTCGACGTCTTGGCTTCTCCAGGTTACATTCACGTAATAAATATCTCGGCTCCTGAGATTTGTACCTTCCAACTGGTGATTTGGGTTGGTACCACGTCAAAAGTTAAGTCTTCTATCAAATCCGGTGGATCCGCGATCAATACCCGTGATGGATCTCCAGCGTACTTTTTCGGTAAAGATACATGAAATACATCATACACACTAGACATGAATGACAGTAACGCTAGTTGATATGTAACTTTTCCACGTCTCTTTAAAATTTTATAAGGTCCAAAACATATATAGGACATAACTTTCCCTTCTTACCACACTATTTTAAACAACGCATAAGTGATATCTTCAAAAATACTTGTCACTTACGATGAACTCGAGGTCTTGGTGTCTCTTTGACAATTTTGAACTGTTTGAGCCCTTCTTTGATCTTATCTACCACTTGACAAGTTATTTCAGTAGACTCTGGTCTTACAATTCTCATTCTCTGACTTTATTCTAAAATAGAGGAGTTTGACATATCTATTGTTCTGTGCTTCATAGATGATATCTATATGGTAGTGTGGTAGCAATGTTGATCAGGGGCAACTTCTCATCTCAAGCTCCTTTAAAAATAGTTTCACAGGCTTGAAGAATACCTCCTAGGATCTATATAGTCTGCTTCGACAGTTCATTGATTTGAGGGTGAAATGCGGTGCTAAACTCCAATTTTATTCCCATTGCTTTCTGTAGTATCTCCCAAAACTTTGAGGTAAAATGTGAGCCTCTATTTGACACTATGCTCTCACGTATATGACTCAATCTGGTAATATTATTCACATATAGCTTAGCTAGCCACTCCAAAGTACACCGAGGTCATATAGCATTGAAACGAGCCATTTTTATAAGGCGATTAACTATCAATCAGATTGTGTCAACGAATCAGGGAGTTAGCAGTAAATCAGTGACATAGTCTATTGTAATGCAGTTTCACTTCCAAACTAGCTCCAATAGTGGTTGTACCAAGCCTACTGGTCTTTGTCTTTCAGCATTTACTTGTTAGTAATTTAGACACTAGAACACGCACTTAGCCACATCTGTTATCATTCCTTTTTACCAGTATAATCTCTTCAAGTCATGATACATATTGGTACTCCAGGATGTCCTAAATATTGAGTACAATGGGCTTCTCACATTATTTTGTATCTAAGATTCGTATTTTTCACCTTCAGGTATGCACAATCATCCTCTGTATCTGAGTACCTTATCTGAATCCAAAGTTAAGTCAGGATTAGGTTTTTCCTTTCTGTAAATCTTCTTACATCTTTCTTAGATACAGATCTAACATAATTACTGCCTTACATCGTCTATCAAATCAGAGACGATCTTTAACGCTACAAACAAAAGCGATGAACTATTGCTCCATAAGTTCATCCTTATGTTCTTGCTCAATTGGATTATCACGAGTTTCTATTATATGTTGCTCTTCTTCTAAATCTGAATATGTTGCTGCAAAACATAAGGCAGCATTGGTACTAGGTCCTCCTTCTAGTTTCATTAATTCACTTTTTGCTCGAAGCCTCAACTACTACATTAGCATTGCTTGGGTGACACTGAATATCGTAGTCTTAATCCTTCAGGAGTTCCAACCACTTTCTCAGTCTCATGTTCAGCCCTTTTTGGGTAAAGAGATAGGTAAAACTCTTGTGATCTCATTTAATCTGAAATTCTTCTCCATATAGATAATGTCTCTAAGTCTCGATTGCATGAATTACCGTCGCTAACTCTAAGTCATGAGTAAGGTAACTCTTCTAATGCTCTTTTAGTTATCTTGAGTATATGTAATTGCTTGTTTACCTTACATCAACCCACATCCTAGACCTGATTCGGAAGCATCGATGTGTAGGGTAAAAGGTTTTCCTAGTGCCGAAACGATCAAGATGAGAGCTGATATCACCCTTGTTCTTAGAATCTGGAAACATCCTTCACACTTGTCAGTCTAAATAAACTTCTCTCCCTTTCTGGTTAACTTGGTAAGAGGTATTGCAATCCTAGAGTAGTCCTCCATGAATCATCTGTAATAACCAGCTAAACCCAAGAAACTTCTGATCTCTGTAATGTTCTTAGGTGCTTCTACGATTCCTTCTATCTTATTGGGATCCACTTCTATCCCTTCTGATGACACTATGTGACCCCGAGAATGCAACTTCGTTTAACCAGAACTCACACTTTATGAACTTGGCATAAAACTTCTCTATTCTCAGCCATTGTAAGGTTGTTCTAAGGTCTATTACAAGACTTTCTTTGTCTTTGGAATAAACCAATATATAGTCTACGAAAACTATGACCGACGTGTCCAACATGTCATGAAACACCCGGTTCATCAGTTCCATAAAAGATGTAAGCGCATTGGTCAAACCAAAAGACATAACCAGGAACTCATAATGTCTGTACCTGGTTCCAAAAGCTGTCTTTGAAATGTCACTATCCTTAATCTTCATTTCATGATACTCCATCCAAGGTCGATCTTAGGGAACACCTTTGCACCTTGTAGTTGAGTGAACAAGTCATCAATTTGTGGCAATGGATATCAATTCTTTATGGTGAGCTTCTTCAATTCCTGGTAGTCCATACATAGGAAAACATTACCGTCCTTCTTCTTCACGAATTGCATTGGCGCTCCCCATGATGAAATACTTAGCTGATTTGAACCTATGTCTAATAACTCCTGTAGTTGAGTCTTCAATTCCTTCAACTCTATAGGAGCTATTCTATAGGGTGCCTTTGACACAAGTGCCCTCCTTGGTAACAAGTCAATAACGAACTCCGTTGCACGATCAGGTGGTAACCTAGGTAAGTCTTCTCGAAACACATCAAGGAATTTTCGTATCACATCAATATCTTTCATCCGTAGTACTTATTTAGTATGTCTACTACAGATATCATATATCCAACTCCTTTCTTTTCAAAGCATCTCTTCGCCTTTAATGCAGAGAGGATGAGCTTCCGCTTCCTAAGCAATATGCCTCCAATAAAATCAAATTATGTGTCATCTCTGTTCTTAAATGATAATCTCTTCTATACACATAACAGCCTTGTAGAGTGTTGAGGCAATCAGTTCATCTTCAAGATGACATCAAAGTCTACCATCTCAAATCATATTAGGTTGCATCCAAATTTCGTCCATCCATACGATTCAGACATTATTCATAACACTCATTTAATAGTTTAAAGGTCTTAATGGCACATCTAATCCCTTTTTACCTCTTATGATTTTCAATGACTATCATCAATTTTCTCTTATCCCAAAAGTTCATTAGCTTACATTAATAATCTCATATTGCACTCATTAGCTTACATCTCTTTTATTATTGCTGCTCTACCTTGATATTTCTATCATACATCCTGAACAACATCTTTTGATTGTTTACTCACTACATATCACAAGTCTACCTATAAGCATTAGGGTATATACTTGTAATTTCCTTAATTCTGCCAAACTCTCTTGGTCTTTACCTAATCATCTCACTTGACATTGGGATTAACTCAATAATCATTGTATTAAATCGAGTACTATCATTTGACACCCTTTTCGAGTCCACCCTTATATCCACTCTTAGATATGCTTTTAGAAATCTTTTGCCTTATCAAGATCATAATGATATAGCCATCTGTAACTCTACTTGAGTGCTATCTACTCTTTATTGGCTACTCTTGGTAGTTCTCACTTCTTGCTTATGCACTCTTTTACAAATCGTGACTCAAATATATATGTTTAACAATCTCAAAATAGATCCTCCATTACTTCGCCTGAGGTTTCTTGGCTATAGAATCTAATATGAATTCAATCGTCTCCCATAATTTTCCTTATTAATCAAGCATCTTTATCAACGGAGGTTGGGTATGTAGGAATCAGAATGTTTATCCAAAAGCAATTCATTTCTTCATTTTGAATTCAATATGATGATGAACATTTGTATTATCTAGTAAACCTAGATTTAAAGGATTAGGAGTAAACTTATGGTAATCCAACTGGCATCCAAAGGTCGTTAGGTTACACGGTGGTTCGAATACAAGGAAATAGAGGTTTATAGCTCTTAGTTTGATGGTTACAGGTTTTATCAAGTATATAATGCCATTAGTCAAGTCACTAAGAATAAATCTGGAGAAAGTTTTGGATACATCAATAAATCAGGTATAAAATCAAAAAGATGTACGTTTAAAATGATTAAACCTTTAACTGTTCATTCTGTTCACATTTGTATTCATGTTGTCGATCATGAAAGTAACTTAGATTGGTATAATTTAGACTAATTCTAAGGAAACAACATCTATAACTCCAATTGACAGGTTGAATCAAGAAGATATCCTGTCAAGGCATGACAATTTAAAATCAGTTATGTGCATCATAAGAGTAAATCAACGATGCACCGCATCCGATATACACCTGTCTAGTTATATAGCCACAATAGATTTGATCCCTTGCTGAAAATGTTTGAGGCTTCATCTTCAAAAAATGTTCCTTAATTCTTGTCGGATCATTCTACCATGATGCAACTATTCATACATTGGTGGCTGATAAGGGTAACCACCTGGATACACTGCTTGTTGTGCACCAAGATTCTACACTAGGATGTACATTTCGAGGACCTACTGTATGGTAGGTACTGTATTATGGCTAATAGGTGCTAGAGGTACAGTGTTACTACCAATTAATACTGTACTTGGTCTAATCTGAAGGTATTGGTGTAGCATTGGCAACTTGGGTAGCAATTCCCATGGTAACTTACATAGTAGGTATCATCTGTTGTTGCTCTTACATTTTACCAGATCAAATTTGTTACAATCATGACCAAGGCATTTGGTGGTCCAGGTAGATTGGCTGGAGTGGCCTAGTTGTCCACCCCTTTGCTTTGCTCCGGTCTGATTCTCATTATTTGACATATGCTCAGATGGGTTCCCATTACCCATTATTGACCCAGATAGTGGTGGGGTTGGGTTACGACCTCTTCTTCATACTTAGCGGTGACGGATCAACGTGTGGCAGATCTCACTCAGAGCCTCCATGTCACCCAGGAGAATAGATTTATCTTCTTTTATAATTACTCTTATTTTTGGTATATGGCCATGGTTTTCTTATCTCTGTTGGTTTTAGTCCGAGATCTTTTCCTTTACCTCTGCAGGGATTTAGGCGTTACTAGCCATTTTTTTGTTCCTCTGTCATACATTGAGTTCTACATCTCATGAGTACCAACTCGGTATTATAATTTTCTGCTTTATAGATCCTTCCTTCTTGTTACTGTACTATTTTCTTTGTATACTCAGGCAAATGTCCCTACTAGACTGTACTATATGTTATTTGTTTATCAGGATATATTTAAATTTTCTTTTTCTTTTGCCTGTATATACATATGGTTCCACCTTTTATATATACATTATTGTCTTGTTTAAGTTCTGTCTCAACCAGCATAGGTGTTTATGGTTTGTTTATATTAAAGCTTTTAATTTATCCTAACTCAGTTCATGGACACTTGTGGAAGTATTCAAGTTTGATGGCAAGGGCCTGAAAGCTCTGATACCAAACTGTCACACTCTAATTCTGGACTAATCAGTGGTGTGATGAACCGTAATGAGAACCAACAGTTTAAACCAGGATCTCGTATAGGCCGTGGCAACCATGTTATGTTAAACCAAAACATATTCCACAATAATAATCAGAGATAATAATTTAATAGTGGAAGTATTTATTAATAATGAACTGAGTGTCTATAATGATAAATAAATATTTAACAAGTTATCTCCAAGTAACCAAAACATAATTAATACATATTACAAGTATCAAAATACGAAAGTTAACAACCAAGTTGAAACACTTGCTTTGACGAGTCATATTTGTCCTCCACAGCTTGCTCGTCCATAGCCGCCACATGTCTATATGTTGGCACCTTCATGTAGTCTCAACGGTACTACCTGCATCATTAGAAACTAAAAGAAAATGGTACCGTGGTGTGAGCTCACAATCTAGCTCAGTGAGAAAATAAAACAATGCAACAAACATATGCAAGCATTCAATTCATATCTTTGATCTGGTATAAGTTTATAATGTGCTATAGAAAGGATTGGTGGCCACCGCACCTCTATACATGGGTGTGTAAGCCCACCCAATGGATCAAACACCATTGTCATCCACATCCACCCCACCATGGAATAGAGATAGAACTAAAGTGTCTGGATCACACACCGTCAATACTTCCCCTAATGCCCTACCCATAGCAATACGTAAGTCCCTACTGGCGAGGGCTTACAAACTGGGCTCGTAATTAATCAATCCTAATGCCATCCAAATGTATTCAAGGCCTCACCCCAGCATCCCTCAATACGTCCAAAGAGATAGAGCTAAGGCCCCCGGACAGAGTCAAAGACCACACGGTCCGAGACTACCTACCCTGATACCCTACAATGTAATAGTGCTTAGGTAATGGCGATACAAGGATGTCAGTGAGTAAGACTTGAGTAGAGATAGAACTATAGTTTAGTGACCAGGCCAAAGACCACAGTGCCACGTCCTCCCCCTGATGCCCCACTCGCATTTAACACACTTTCAATTACATGCTACACTACAAGCATACAAGCATAGAATCATTCATGGCATTGGACACAATAAAAGAAAAGTAGCTTGTTATTATCCAATTAGTTTAGGACTTATTCCCTCACCTTTGATTGATGTTTGTTCCATTCCCAAGCTTTGGAAGTCACTTTAAATCTATTGGGAACCTAAACAATTGATGTATTTAAGTTAGAGATTAATTTTCTCAAGTTACAGTAGTCAAAAACCTTGTCTGGTCTCAAAATATAGTTGTTGTTATCTTGTATTTGCAGGTATGGTCGAAACCTGTGGTCTCAATATATGTGATCACACACTGTATGGTCGATCTCTATGGTCGCATATCATGTGACCACAGCATGCAACCACACGATTCTGAGAAACTTCTCAAATAGCTGTGGTCGACTCTCTGGTCACCCTGTGGTCATCCATAGCTGCGACCATACGAAGTTTGGTTGATTTTTTACTTCTCATACGAGTTTCTCTTCTTGGTTTATCAACGTGATTCATCCTAAGATCATTTTATGGCCTTAAATCACAGTTTATCCTTATCAATTATCCCTAACATATTCTCTTATGGTTTTCCTTAGAAATTTCATAACCAAAATCGTTACATTAGATTTAACACATCAACTTGACGAAAAGGAACCTATCCTATCTAATCAAGCTTTACAAAGATGGGTTCATACCTTAAGCTTGCTGTAAAGAGATAGAATTCTTCTCTGCAAAACCCTTTTCTAAGCTTCTTTTCCAAATCTCTTCTTTTCCTTCTCTTCCTCTCTCTCTTTTTCTCTTAGGTTTAGAGTTTCAATTTGGGTTCTAAAAGAGTAAGAGAGGCTAAGAAACGTCCCTTATATAGAGAAAAAACCTCCACATAGAGTCCTCTTTCAATTAGGAAAGAGATCCCCTCAAATTAGGAAAGTTTCTTAAACACGGAGTCAGTTAACATCGTGTGGATGCACGTGTGGTCACAGAATCCGTCGACCACACATCCCAAATATGCGACCACACATTGTATGGTCTCATGTATGGTCGACCACACCCCTCAAAAATGTGACCACACAACCAACATTTATTGGTTTTTAGTTTTTGATTGGTTGCTTCTACACAACCTTAAACAGTCAACCACACCAACTAAATCTGACTTGTTACTTACCTTATCTTGTGATTTCTTCATACAATTGGTTTACTTAAGTCGGTTATGATGGGAAGACCGGTCACGACATGAGAACGTATGATTAAACCGGATTCGTGGTGCGTAGGTCTTACAATATACACATTATGGAAGGTACAACCCCTCAAGGAAACCTCAGAGATGGACAAATCCTGTGATGAAGGAAGTCATTAAGAAAGATATTCTAAAGTGCTTAGATCATGAGATCATATATCCCATATCTGACAGTGAGTGGGTAAGTCCAGTATATGTGGTACCAAAGAAATCATGAGTCACTGTAGTTGCTAATGCTGATAATGAGTTGATTCCAATCCGTATCCAAATGGGGTGGCGAGTGTGCATAGACTACAGAGAAGCTGAATACGACAACGTAGAAGGATCACTTCCCTTTGCCTTTCATTGACCAATTGTTAGAGAGGTTGGCCGGACATGAATACTATTGCTTCTTAGATGGATATTCCAGTTACAACCAAATCCCCATTGCCTTAGACAACCAACACAAGACCACCTTCACATGTCCCTACGGACCTATGCTTACTGACGCATGCCTTTTGGGCTATGATGAGCATATTCTCAGATATGGTAGAGTAATTTTTAAAAGTATTTATGGATGATTTTTCTGTGTATGGGTCTACTTTTTCTGATTACCTATATAATCTTTCCTTAGTTCCTGCCAGGTGTACAGAAAATGATTTAGTTTTAAATTGGAAGAAATGCCACTTCATGGTAAAACAAAGCATAGTGTTGGGTCACATCAATTCCAAAGAGGGGATCATGGTTGACAGAGCCAAGGTAGAACTGTTTGAAAAGCTACCTGTTCCCAAATCTGTTAAGGACATTCGCTCTTTTTTGGGACATGCAGGCTTCTATTGGTGGTTCATTAAGGACTTTAGTCAGATTGCTCGTCCTCTCATTTCTTTACTTTCTAAAGATGAGCCTTTTAACTTTAACGTTGCCTGCCTTGAGAGTTTTAATCAACTCAAAAAGGTTTTGACCACTCCCCCCATCATTCAAATACCCATATAGACAGAGCCCTTTGAGCTTATGTGTGATGCTTCTGATTTTGCATTAGGAGCTGTCCTTGGGCAACGGATCAATAAGTTGTCCCAAGTGATTTGTTATGCAAGTAGGACTATAAACGATGCACAGCTTAATTACACTACCACTGAAAAGGAATTTTTAGCAGTTGTATTCACTTTAGAGAAATTTCATGCATACTTGGTAGGATCTCATGTCATTGTGTATACGATCATGCTACCCACATGCATCTCTTGCAGAAAAAGGATGCCAAAGCCCATCTCATTAGATGGGTTTTGCTTTTACAGGAGTTTAACTTAGAGATTAGGGATAAACCAAAAATAGAAAATCTAGTTGCTGACTACTTATCCCGACTGTCTAATTCTTTGACTGTCGATTCACCAGTCAACAAGTCCTTCGCTGATGAGCAGTTGTTTGCAATATCTAGTGAACCTTGGTTCACTGATATTGTAATTACTTGATAACGGGTGCGACCCCTTCCCATTGGTCCACCTAGGATAGGTATAGATTTCATTCCCAAGTCAAGTACTATTTTTGGGACGATCCATATTTGTTCAAGACTTGCCCTGATCAAATTATAAGGAGATGTGTACCTAACCATGAACAACAATCTGTGTTATCTTACTGTCATGATCAAGCGTGTGGCAGTCACTTTGGGCCAAATAAGACCGCAGCCAAGGTTTTACAGTCTAGATTATACTGGCCTAGTCTTTTTAAGGATGCCTTTAATTACTGTAAGGCATGCCCTTCTTGCCAGTCTTTAGAACACATTACCAAGCGAAATATGATGCCACTCAACTAAATTTTGGTGGTTAAAGTTTTTTATGTTTGGGGCATCGACTTTATGGGTCCGTTTCCAAAGTCTTCTGGGAATGAGTATATCTTGTTAGCTGTGGACTACGTGTTTAAATGGATAGAAGTTGTTGCTACTAAGACCAATGACCACAAGGTACTCCTTAAATTCCTAAAGGAGAATATATTCTCCTGATTTGGTATCCCTCGAGCTATCATTAGTGACAGGGGAGAACACTTCTGCAACAAATCATTTAAGGCCCTTGTTTGAAAATATGGTATTACTCATAAATTGGCAACCCCTTACCACCCTCAGACCAGTGGACAGGTTGATGTGTCCAATAGACAAATCAAGCAGATTTTATAAAAGACTGTCAATCTGACTTGTAAGGATTGATCCATTCGCCTCGTAGATACTTTGTGGGTTATAGGACAGATTTCAAGACCATTCTTGGTCAATCCCCTTACCATCTAGTGTACGGGAAACCCTACCATTTACCAATCGAATTGGAACACTGGGCATTTTGGGCCATTAAGAAATTAAATT
Source organism: Protea cynaroides (assembly GCA_028583415.1). Classification (NCBI taxonomy): domain Eukaryota; kingdom Viridiplantae; phylum Streptophyta; class Magnoliopsida; order Proteales; family Proteaceae; genus Protea; species Protea cynaroides. The sequence goes on along the minus strand of CM053268.1, from coordinate 19,985,291 downwards.
TTGATTTGTCAGATGCTAGTATTCATAGAGGACTCCAACTCTCTGAGTTGGATGAATTGTGAAATGATGCCTATGACAGTGTCCGCATCTATAAAGACAAGTCCAAGGCTTACCATGACAGACATATCATTCGAAAGTCTTTCACCCCTGGCGACAAGGTTTTGCTTTATAATTCCTGCCTACATCTTTTTCCTAGTAAATTTAGATCCCTTTGGGAGGGCTTTTATATTGTTCAAAATATTTTTTCATCGGGCGCAATTGAGATTTTGAATCCAGGTATAGATGTAATTAGCAAAGTAAATGGCAAGTGTCTGAAGCCATTTTTGGAGCTTCCACATGACTCCACTGAAGAAGTCATGGATCTCCATGAGTCTTTTTACATCGATCCTTGATTTAGGAAGTTTTTTCTTCTTCTTGTCCTTGTCTTTTATTTTTCTGCATACATTGAGGACAATGCATGATATAATTTATAAGTATGGGGCAAGGGTTGAGATTTTATCAAAAAAAAAAAAACTTTTTAACTTTGGTTTTTAGGAAAGTCAATCACTATGTCTATGATTTTAACGTAAAAAAAGGAAGGAGAAATAGACCTAGGACACTATCACATGCGAAGTAATAAAACCCTATGTGAGGATAGTACTTAGGTTGTATCTTGAGGTGAAAATCGAGTTAAAAAATACATCTTACCTCACCTGACGGGATGAATCTTTTATGATCATAGTTGGTAATTTAAACCTTTGAATAAAGCTGAGACCTCCTTGTACTAGAGAAAAAAAATCATAATTATAAAATAATAATATAAGAGTTTTTGCTATTGGAACTAGACAGGGCATTCTGCCTCAGGAAGCGAAGTATTTTGATTAAAATTCCTTGGATACAGCTCTTGGTGAAAAAAAAATACTCTTTAACATCAATGTCCTTAAAGATATATGTCAAAAGTAAAGCTACATAGTAACATGGAAATGCATAACCACCTACACTTCTCAAGCCAGCTGTAGTGGAGTAGCTTAAAGGGGAAGAGAAAAAAAAGAAAAAAAAATGAAATACAAGTGTTGAAAGCTATTCTTGGGTCTTCGTTACCAGTATGTTACAAAGGGTTCATCTTAAGGAGAAATTTGTTTAGAAGATATAACAAGGTTTCTTAATTGATATGTGACCTTAGTGTTTGATTCATATAAGGTAGCAAAGTTCAAGTGTGGAGGTTTACATATTTTCTTGATCCCAAGTTGAGTGCCTTGACTAATAGGATGTGTGTGTGCTCTTTTTTCTCAATACCAAAGTTAAAGTTTGAAATTTTTATATGAATTTTATGTGTTTATTTTCTAAAAACACTCACGAGACACAACTCGTCCACTAGGGGTTTAAAGGCTTGGTGCACGTGCTAATGCAATCGTGATTCCTACGAAAATGAGTTAGGATTTTATTTTATTTTTTTATATTTTTCTTTACTCGGGACTAGCAAAGCTCAAGTGTGGGAGAATCAGATGAATACATTTTATATGTGAATTTAGGACATATAGTATGCATCTCTTATTCTATTTATGATGCTTCTCGGGTATTTAATATTATTTTTATGTTTGTAGGGTGTAGATGAAAGAATGGAGAAATCTGAGTTTGAAAATACCATTTTATGCATTTTTTGTGATTTTGTCCAATTAACTCACCCAGTCAACTCAGCAACCGTGCATAGGGACAAATTTTATAAGGAGAGCCACGAATTTTGTACATAAGATTAGTCTTGAACCAAGTCAAAAAGCAACCCAATATCATGTTAGAGATTTCATTCTCTTGAGAAAATATTTCTTTACTGATTTGGAATGAAATTTATAAGGAGGAGATTGGCATGGCATAGAAGAATAAAAAGCTCCAATCGATTATGAAAGTTCTCAAGAAAAGATAATGATGTCAAAGATACGATGAGTTGTTGCAAGATCTTTTTCTACTCAAAGAATTGTCCACATATAATGAACCTACATGATTGGAATTTGGTTACCAAAATTATCTCCACAAAATCTCTTGTAATCCAATTATAAATATTGATTGTGATCTTTACTCACTTGTATATATATGTGATACTCAGCAATAGAAAAAGGCATCCAAGAATTCTATTCTAAGTTTTTTTCTTTTAGTTTTGAAAATTTATAAGAGAATTTGAGAGTCTTAATTTTTTTTCTTTTCAAGTTGTGTTCTTTTTGCTTAAGTTTATTTTTTTTTTTAAGTTTTAATTTCAGTTATAGAACTCTGTAGTAGGGTAGATCAATATATGTTGTACCCCATTACTATTTTAATTTAGGGAGAAGGCTCCCTTTGTAATCGTTTGTGCATCTCCTTGGAGTGATAAAAAGACGATAAGCAACGACAGAGAAATTTTTCAATGAGAAAAGCTTTTCTTACATTCTTTTATTTTTAATTTTGTTTCCTTCTTGCAATAGATCTGTGTTACTCTATGGTTAATATAGTGGTTTCGTAAATCTCTGTACCATTACGAATTGGTTATTATTGTTTTTTTTGCTTGATTAGTTTTTACGTGAAGTGATTAGGGTATTAATTCATTCAAATCTCTTTGGTACACTTTGCCTTATTTGAGTTAGGATAATAGTGATTCCTCCTTGAGATCAACCCTTTACTGCACGATACCGTGCACTTGCGGTTACATATTTAATTGATTTACATCACATGTTTCTGTTCGAAAAATACTTTGAAATCCATCCTAAAAATGCGTTATCAAACATGTTTTTACTCCCAAACAATCCTGGAGTATCCTGGAGTAAAATCCTTATTTTGAATCGAAGTCTAGAATCCAAAATAGAAGTTTTATCAAACAGGCCTTTTAGAATTGCTTATGGAGTGAAGTGACTATTGTAAGCTTTTTTAGATTCTCTTTAGGTTTTTCCCATGGGATTTCCCATGAACCTTACGAACACACCACACAGATTACTAGAATACAATGGGTATTGAAAAGAGTTGATAAGACACATACCCCTTGCTGTAGATTGATTTTTGACCGTTTTCTTTGCTTTGAATACTTGGAATGCTTGGATCAAAGTCTTCCACATCCTTTCGGGATCCCTTGACCTTCTCTCTGCGTATAAAAACAGGAGAAGAAAATAACACCGTGACTGTAGGGACTCTAACCATTGGTATTTATAATACCACCCCCAACCCTAGACCAGTCCCACAGTGGACCAGGTTGGTCCATCTCTAATCATACTTAAATCGATCTACCTGTAACTAGACTCACACTGAACCAACTAACCTTATAATTAATTTAGCCCATAAAAATATCTTACAATCTCCCACTTGGGCTATATTAATTATAAATTCACCATTGATCCAATGTGGCCATGGAATCTAATTACACCAAAATCATCCTTTACTTTGATCTAGTCTTCAAGCCTACCAATGTCGAATAACAGTGGAAAATACTCCTACACATCCGGTGTACCCCTTTCTGTCAGTCACATATAGAGGTCTACTTAATGAGATAAATCACTTTGAGATGAATACTTGAGTCCAATGATCGAATTACCACGATCCTGTTACCTTAAAATCCTTATAGGTCAATGCACTTTGATATTATCCAACTTTATATAGGCAAATCGCCTCCAATTTGAACTAATATCATACTTTGGTTTACTGCCTTCTTTGGCTAAATACCACCTTGCAATTTTGACATGTCTTAAATAATCAAGAATACATAAAAACAATAAATGCTCACCAATAATCATGTCCATTAAATCATAGGCAACATAAACAATAACTGATAAACCATCAATTACCAGATCTCCACTAATCAAGCAGATCTAAACACTTCCACTGACTAAGAGAATCTAAAGACTCTCATTGACAAAACATTTTCAACCATTCCAAGAAAACCTTTTTTTTTTTAACCTATCTCTATATTTCCCTAGAGATCAACTATGACTGGTACAACTAGTCAAAACTAAGATTGCACAGTCAAACATAAAAAACTATTCACTGCATCACATAACAAATAAGACCAACATTACATGCAGCCATTTACCTTACAACATCATAAGCATAATTTCTTTCAATTTAATTGAAAAGAAAAACTTTATATTTTGATATTTCAAATAATATCATTACATTTTAATATGGGAACAATATGTTAAGTCAAGCAATAAACATAAAACAAAGTAAAATCAAGAGCAGAAAAAACATTTGAATGTAAAAGAAATTTTACAATATTTAAGCCAACAGTCTTCAAGACCCTCCTACCCCAAAAACCTAGGAAGTCCTAGAATCGTTATCCCTTTCTAGATATGCTTATCTGGCTTAACAGTATTTAGTCAAACCACCTATCTTTGGTCAATCTACTCATCTTTGAGTAATCTACCTTGGAGTTATCCAACAACAATCTTATCACTAGCTATTTCTTCCATTTGATAATGCAAACCACCTAGATCTGAATAAATTTTCTAGCAAGGAATGGAATATTTAATATAATAATTATATTGGTCTCATTGTCCTTGAGCTTTTCAGTGATAGTTAATAGCTCCCAAAAATATTTTCTCACATTATCATTTCCAACATAATTGGTACTAGAGAACTAGGTTAATAAACTTAATAAACTATCTTCCAACCCCCTCTAAAACATTATTCTTATCCTTTGGATTTTTCTTAGATAATCCATTCGCAATATTTCTCAACTTAATACTGTTACACATAACCTCACTAGTAGAATACCTCACAAATTATCTAAACTACTATGAAAGATACATCTAGGTCAAACGATCTTAGACTAGTCTCTAATCTTTTTCATAATAAATTTTATTTTTTATCCCAAGAAGAGTGGAAAAAAAACATGGTACATTCACTGAGACAGACATCCTAAGAGACATAAACCATCATCATTATATGAGTCCAAACACAAATGTCCTGCAATAGATAAATTACACAAGACTCATATAAACACATGCAATATATATTTATTTATACTTTGTCTCGAATAGAAAAAGATAGATATTAAAACATTCTTTGGGACAGTCATACTTAAATGAACACATCAGTGTATGAGTTTAAATACAGTATCAAACAACTGAAAACTCATACACATACCCTTTACTTACATTAACCATATAAACCATTCATGCAAATAAATATCATTTTTCAAGAGTTAACCAACTACACATTCTCCTTTGGGATAAACATGCAGTGATCTTCTCAGTTTCTGTGTAGTGACTGCGAAAGAATAATGACTCTCAAAAATCCCACCACCTTTGGGTTAATGAGACTCCCTAAAATCAAAATCCTTTCAACTCATGTGCATGAACATACCTTTAACTTTGACAATGCCACATTTGGATTAACACTGTCTTTCTTAGCTGTTTTTCACACTATGGAGAATAGTGTAATAAAAATATATCCTTTATTGTATATGTAAATGCATAAATTTGGGGTTTGAGGACTACCACATTGGAACTGAGTGTACCACTTTGGTGGATTTCACCCAATCTTCACATGACACTCACAAATCTTAATTTGATCAAAACTTGACAATGTCACCTTTGGGTGTACATCGCCCTTACACAAGCATTTACAAATATATGAACTTTGAATTTGAAGACATCATGATGAAACTAGGTGTACCACTTTGGTGGGTTCCACCTAGTTCTACAGTGATATCCCTAAACCCTACTTTGCAATACCTTGTGGGTCAATAAACAAAATATCATGCACACACAACCTTCTACAAGTATCTGGTACAAAAATAATTGATAAACAAGCAGAAAACTACAAATCGGACTAATTTAGGACACCTTTTAATCAAAAATAAATTTCTCAAATCACCAAACTATGTCAAACTATGTACCAAACTGTAGAGCATCAAAATACAAACCCAATGTAAAAAATCGCATCAAAATTCGACACTCCTAGCTCCCACAATCGCCGATCAAAGTTGGCTTATGCATTCTTGCATCCTAAACTGGTTCTAGCCGGTTCATCCGGGTTCGGTTCTGTTTAATCGGGCTCGGTTATGGGCGGACCCAACCCACAAAATAAAACACTTTTTTTTTAATGCTTTGGTCCAGGCCAAACCAAAAGGTCTGGCCTTTAAACCGAAACCGTAAATCAGCGGTTCAACCGTCAGCGCAACCATCCCACTCATCCGGGACCCCTGGTCCATTTTCGGATAGTCGGGTCGTGTTCCCGGGTCACAAATTATGGTTCATGGGTCAGGTTCTTGGTCACAAATTCGGGTCCATGGGTCGGGGTTCTAGGGTTACACATTCGGGTTTCCGAGTCGCATATTTGGGCTCATGGATCAGCTTCAGGTCACACGTGCAAACCGCACGTGAACCCTGAGTCGGGTTTACGGGTCCCTTTGGGCCCGGCCGGGCTGGTCTGGGCCTAGTCGGTCTCGGACTGGCCCAGATCCAGTACAGGGCTAACCAGGTGATGTCAGCCCTAGCTTTTCCTTTTTTTTTTTCTTATTGCCGCCGACGCTTGGATCTCACGCGCTTTTTCAGGCGGCTCGTGAGAGCACGTCGGGGACTTCCGGCGACCAACCTTATGTCGTCAGCTCCGTCTCTCTGAGATCTACAATCCTATAAAATTTATTTTACTTTTTAATGGTCCGAAAAAAATTTTCGATGGTCCAAACCCTAAACAGGTTCATACGAAAAATTTGAGAGAAAAATCTCTCCCTTTTCCAATCCAATCAAACATAAAGTTTTAACAATGTTTTCCCATTGATTCTAAATCTGTGTAGGTGGCTTTGATACCACTTTAAGCTTTTTTAGATCCTCTTTAAGTTTTTCGCATGGGATTTTCCATGAACCTAACGAACACACCACACAGATTACTAGAATACAATAGGTATGGAAAAGAGTTGATAAAACACATACCCCTTGCTGTAGATTGATTTTCGACCGTTTTCTTTGCTTTGAATGCTTGGAATGCTTGGATCAAAGTCTTCCATAGCCTGTCGGGATCCCTTGACCTTCTCTCTGCGTATGGGAACAGGAGAAGAACAGAAAATTCATTGGAATCGTCATGATAGGCACAACCTTCACCAACACTGGCGTTGCAACGGAAAGCGTTTATACTAAAAGAAACTATTCAAAAAAGGAGCTAGAACTGGCAGTTAAAAAGGTACTTCGGATAAACTTTTTAGGGCGCCGGAGGTGCCTGTGATTAGGTCAAAATAACACCGTGGCTGTGGGAACTCTAACCATTGGTATTATAATACTACCCCCAACCCTAGACCAGTTCCACAGTGGACCAAGTTGGTCCATCTCTAATCATACTTAAACCGGTCTACTTGTAACTAGACTCCCACTGAACTAACTAACCTTATAATTAATTTAGCCCATAAAAATATCTTATAACTGTCTCTCCCAAAAGGCGAGAACGTAACGTCTTTTAAAGCGCATATGAGTAGTAAAAAAAGAGAATCCAAAACCATATTAACCCGCATTAGATCTCTTATGGGAGCAATGTAATAAGGCATCAACCCATATCAAAATCTTTACGGGAGCAATGTGGGATTAACCCCCCATAAGACTAGTATATATCGTAATCGAATCTAGGCGGTTGCGATCTAATTCAATCCGATGTTGATTCCTTGATCGAATCATGATCTCTCTCTCTCTCTCTCTCTCTCTCTCTCTCTCTCTCTCTCTCTTTGAGCTGTTGTTTCATTTTGCTTTGAAACTAAATCCAGTTTCTTTTGGGTTTTCCACATTATCTCTCAACCCGTGAAAAAAATCTCTGCAGACAAACCTTCCTTGTTCTTACTTAACAGCAGATCAGCTGCTAGATCTTAGAGTTCAAACCACTGGATAGCTCGTCCTCAATGTTCTCTTAGAGAAGAGAAGTTGCTTGGGACGCTCAAGAGCACCCTCATTTTTTATTCTACTAGTTTTGAACGTCTCCCCATGCTGATGTCAATCCTAAAAGAATTGGGGGTGGGGGTCATGTTCACATCAATGCTACTTGTGGGTGTCAATCAGTCAATTCAATCTAGTTTTGATCGGGGTGAATCGGTTTTCTGTCTTGTACACTCAAGCCCAAAACCAAATCATTAAGAAAAGTTTAATTTTGGTCAATTTCTATTTGGTTTGGGTATTTATCAAGCTGTTTAATGGGCTTTTAACGGACCACTATCGGTTCATTTTAAGTCTGATTTCGGTTTTCTATACGTATATTTAATTAAAAGTTGATTTAATAAACTTTATCCGGCCTTATTGGGATGATTCGGTTTCTGTTTTGGCTTCCTACATGTATATTTAGTAAAAATTAGCTTAGTGGGGTCTTATCAAGCCATTATCAGATTGGTTGGATTTTAGTTTAGGTTTAGGTTTGGGCCTACTAAATTAGTCCGACCCGAGTTCAATTTTTCACCAGACTCTAAAAACCCAATTATGGGCCAATAAGATTCTTTTTCAGTTTGATCCGGGCCGAATCAAACTGGTTCAGTTTCTGTTATAAATTTTGGCCCAATTTTGAGTCCCCTTCCTAACTCGTGATAGACTACATCCCAGGTTGGGCAATGAAAATTTAGGGCTCAAATTTGAATTACATCATGGCCCAACCTTATTCAAGTTTCCTCCATTGCTGATCGCTTAGGCTATGTGGAGTTCTGAAAATGGTTCACAAGTAAATTCTGGACACCTTCGAAATATAATGGTAAGGTTATAGCTGTGATTTTGGGAGGAAGTGTAAGGTTATGGTCTATTTTTGGTGCGGTCAAATCCATTCCCTATCAAACCAATCCTTACAGAACACCTTAAGATTAATAAGGCCAAATCTTGACTAGTTTAGAATCCTGATGAAGAGGACTAACGACTTATATACTTAAAATAACTATTGTTATCCGACAGTAGATAAAATGAAATAGGGAATTACAGACCATTAAAAAAACAAAAAAGACAAATGTTTGAAACAGAAAAAAAAAAAAAAAAACCCACTAAAAATGGAGGGAAATGGAGATGTGGACAAGAACCAAATTCCAACAGGTTAACAACAGTTCACACATTCCCCGGAATTACAGGAACAGACCCAAAAGTAAATGGTATAAAAGGTTGAGGATGAGGAATCCAACATCTCAAGAAGATCTAATTTTTGAGTACCGTGCATAATCCTAATAGATCTTTGAAGTTGGGAGGCCGGCCAAAGATCCTGGATTTCACAAGATGGCGGGAGGAGGTATCGTCTCGACTGGGCCCATTAAGAATTATTCTGGGAGGATGACTGCCTTTGTGTTCGTCTCCTGTGTTGTTGGAGCAACTGGTGGTCTTATCTTCGGATATGATCTTGGAATTTCAGGTTATATTTTCAGATTCAGTAATTTTTTTAATGTAGATAATATCAATTTATTGAAAAAGATGGAAGAGATCCATCAAACCAAAAGACCCAACCAGAAAAATCAACATTGGTATGATCACCCAAAGTTTGAAATAAGATCCAAAAGATTGAGAGCTAAATTATTTTGAGTGCTAGGGCTCTCTTTGGTATGTATTATAGAATTAATTATACAATACATTATGACATATATAGTTGTTTGGTATAGTTTATGGTATTTATTTATATTTAAAATAAATTGATGTAGTCTAAAATTTATAAATTGATTAGAAGATGTTTATCATTATTGTGATAATCTATTATTACTTCTTTGTGTCTAGTGATATTAAATGATTATTATTTATGATTCATAATTTATTCACATAAATGATTTATTATAAATAATTCATAAACATAAATATAAACTATACCAAAGATAACCTTGAGTGAGATTTCTACGGGACTTGGGTCCCTTAGCCAGTGAATTCCATGTCCGGTTCTGATAGATGTGGAGTTTTCTTTCCTACCAATGGGCCGTCTGTGTTTGCATTCTTAACCGGCATTTAATACTAATGTATTTGTTTGATTGGACTTTTGATTTGTTTAGGTGGGGTGACTTCTATGAATGAGTTTCTTCTGAAGTTCTTCCCCTCTGTCTACAAGAAGATGGGTGCTGAATCTGGTGAAGAAAACCAGTATTGCAAATTTGATAGTGCCTTACTTACCAGCTTCACGTCCTCCCTCTATCTAGCTGCCCTGGTAGCTTCCTTCTTTGCCTCCTCTGTAACCAGGATCTTTGGCCGGAAGATCTCAATGATGATAGGAGGAGCAGTGTTTCTTGCTGGCTCCATCCTCAATGGTGCAGCTACCAATCTTGCGATGCTTATCATTGGTCGCTTACTACTTGGTGTCGGCGTCGGCTTTGGCAATCAGGTAATTTATTTATTTTATTTTGTTGGAAATATTCTTACATTTTTTTTTTTTTGGGTAAAAAAAGAATTTATTGAGAAGAAGAACCGAAACAAACCAAGGCATCATTTACAACTGAATCATGAAGCCAAGGAGAGGAATCTGGCCAACACACTGTTTCTGAAATGGTGAGAGCCTTCCGAGCTAGGGAATAAACAATTTGATTAGCTCCCCTAAGAATAAAACCAAAATAACAATTTGAAAAACTAGAAGTCAAGTGAGAGATATCAGCAGGAAACATTAATGTTTCATTGTAGGAATATTCCTACATTAACACATTGATGTCTTGGCATACTAACTGAGTCTCAATCTAATAGTTCCAACTTATATTTTCCACTACACATTAATTTAAGTGTGAGACCTTAGGCATCTTCATATACTAGTTGTTGAGTATCTAATGTGATTTGCTATTGGCTTTTTGCAGTCTGTCCCTATGTATTTATCTGAAATGGCACCAGCACACCTGAGGGGTGCACTCAACATTGGCTTCCAATTGGCTGTTACACTTGGAATTTTGGTTGCAAATCTTGTGAACTTTGGAACAGCCAAGATGAAGGAAAATGGATGGAGATGGTCTTTGGCTCTGGCAGCTGTTCCGGCATTATTGATGACCGTAGGCTCCCTTCTATTGCCTGACACCCCCAATTCCCTGATTGAAAGAGGCCAAAAAGACAATGCCAAGAAAATGTTGAAGAAGATCCGTGGCACTGATGATGTTGATGAGGAATACCAAGATCTCCTTGATGCAAGCGAGAAATCCATGTTGGTGCAACACCCATGGAGAAACATCCTCCAGCGTAGGTACAGGCCCCAGCTTGTCTTAGCCGTTGCCATTCCCTTCTTCCAGCAGCTCACTGGTATTAATGTCATCATGTTCTACGCACCTGTTCTCTTTAAGACTTTGGGCTTCGGCGACGATGCTTCCCTCATGTCTGCTGTCATTACCGGCCTTGTTAATATGTTTGCAACCTTCGTCTCTATCGCCACCGTCGACAAATACGGACGAAGGTTCTTGTTCCTCCAAGGTGGCGTTCAGATGCTCATCTCCCAGGTATACATACTTTCATGGATTCAAATCCTCTCATGCCTCTCATGCGGGCATGAGGAAATCCAATGACTGTCATTCACTATGCCTATATACCAATACATCGGTATATACATACAATAAACTACAGCTACTTGATTTGCTCATATCAACATGAGAAGCATGAGATGATTTTTATCCTTCATGCACAATTTAAATATATATATATATATATATATATATATATATATATATATATATATATATATATATAACCGTCTATCATATTCTAAGAATTTTATTTTTAAATCAAGAGGAAAATGGATTTCTCACAAACTTTTTGAAACTGATTTATTATTATGTGGCCTCAAGAGTTATTATTGTCATTTGTTTAATGAACATTTAAATGATAAGAATTATCTTCACTAACATTATTATGATGAACTGCTATTGTGTTGTTGTGTTGATGGGGATAGGTTCTCATTGGATCGATAATTGGGATGAAGTTTGGTACCACTGGTACAGGAAGCATTGACAAGGGATATGCGGATCTGGTCCTACTCTTCATGTGCTTGTACGTGGCAGCCTTCGCGTGGTCATGGGGTCCATTGGCTTGGTTAATTCCCAGTGAGATCTTCCCACTTGAGATCCGATCAGCTGGTCAAGCCATCAATGTCTCAGTCAACATGTTATTCACCTTTATTGTAGCTCAGATCTTCCTCATATTGCTTTGTCACTTGAAGTTCGGTCTGTTCTTCTTCTTCGCTGGATGGGTGATTGTGATGACATTCTTCATCTACTTCTTCCTCCCTGAGACCAAGAATGTACCAATCGAAGAGATGACCCGGGTATGGAAGCAACACTGGTTCTGGGGTAAATATATCCCTGACGAGGCTGTTACCGGCGGCGTTCAACTATCAGAAGGGAAGACTGTCGCCTGAGTGATCTATATTGTAAGAAGCCGACTAATAAGGCTAACAATAGAAGAGAAGGAAATGTTTTTTAAACGCAGAAAATTTTGTATTCCGCTCTTTAATTATTGTCCCTTTATTTATGATAAAGAAAGAGCTCCTCCACTAAAATCTTGACCTTCAAGGTTTACTATGTTTCATATCTTCTTTTTTTTTTTTTTTTTTTTTTTTTTTTCCTAATTTTGAGAAATTCACTTAGATCTTCCCTTGACAATTGGAATACTACATTGAACTATCCTATGTCTTATGGACTTACATTCCACTACTCTTCTACCTTCTTGCTAACAGTGTTAACTAAAGTATTTGATGGATAAAAATACCTTTCAAAATTACAATATGTGACATTTTCTTTTTCTCCATTCTTTCATCTAGTTTTATGTTGGCTCTCTTCGGTCTCCATGGTTCCTGCTACTTCTTCTCCATTTGCAGTCATCTTCAATCAAGCTTCTCCATCTGTGAACTACTTCAGGTAGGTATCCACTCTCTTTCTCTCCTTCTCTCTCTCACTCCACCTATGGTATGTGACCATTGTAATTGGAAACATAGGGTTTCCCAAAAATTTCATGTGAATTTGGTAACTTCTTCTTTATTGTCATTCTCTGTTTTTGTCTGTCGCGGTTTGATCGATTTATGCAAGAAGAGACATGAATGTGAATCGTTAAGGAATTTTTAGAGGTGGGTTTTATTCTTTTCCTCAGCATCCAAGCAGATGTTTACCCCATTTTGAGAAAAGATCATATTCTGTTGTTGGGCTCTTATGGGTGATATGGCCAAGCTTTTCCTCAAGATTAATGCCAAGCATGTCCACTAGGTATTTCCACTAATGAGTAATTAGTGTATCCAATTTCCAGTAAAAGGGAATGATAAGTGAAGATTAAATCGAGATAACAGTAGATAAAAGAGAGACGAATAGTGGAATAAGAACACTTTTTTGTTTTCATCTATTTTCATATAATCTTTTACATTAAGTTGAGATGTATATATATAGACATACATGAGAATGGGATTAAGGAATATCCCATTGAGTTGTTACAACTGTTACTAAAGATTGAGGTGATACATTTTCGGTAGAAGTAGTTTAGAGAAGATAGGATAGGTAGGTGTTATCACATGTGAATAGGAGTTTGTTTTGGATTTGTTACACATGCGATAACAGTGGGTGGAGGGGTTCTCTATCCCTCAGCCCCCCCCCCCCCCTCCCCCCTGCCGCCGCCCCGCAAGCTCAACGGCGTTGTTCGAAGCTGGAGCTTAGAGTAGCGAAACTTGAGGTGAACTGCAATGAGGCTTTTGGTAAATATAATGGCAATTTGATCATCCGTAGTGATATATTTAACTTCGATGAGCTTTCTGGCCACTAGCTCTCTAATGTAGTAAAAGTCAACGGTGACATGATTGGTGTGGGCCTGGAAGACAGGGTTGAATACGAGAGAGATAGCCGCCATATTGTCACACCAGATGGTGGGTGTGGAGAAGATCAGGCAATGGAACTCACGAAAAAAAGTGGACAACCAGATCACCTCAATAGCAGTGTAGGAAAGACAACAGTACTCGGCCTTTGAAGATGGACAAGGACTGTGGCCTGCTTCTTTACACTCCAGGCAACAGATTGGAACCACGGAAGACACATAATCCTTCTGTGGACTGGCAATCAACAACGCAGCCGGCCCAGTCTGCATCACAGTGGGCGGTGAGCATCATAGGACCTGGCCGAAGGTGTAGGCCAAGGTGTATATTGTCCTTCATGAACCGAAGGATGTAGTGAGTGTCGTTGGAAGCCTAGGGGAATTGGGACACTTGATTGACAGTGAACGAGATGTTTGGACGTGTAAGGGTGGCGTACTACAGAGCACCTACAAAACTCCTGTATGATGTGGCATTGGCCAGAGGAGAGCTGTCATCGACACCAAGTTTGGTGGAAGGAGCTGGAGAAAAGACGGGTTTGAAACCAGTCATATTAGCACGCGCTAGTAATTCAAGAATATATTTTGATTGGTCAATATATAGACCCTTTGAATCACAGGTGATGCGGATGCCAAGGAAATGTAATAGAGCTCTCAGATCTTTCATGTGAAACTTGTTGAGGAAAGAATCTAGATGCCATCAATGTACAAAAAAAGATATACTGTGTAACTGTGATCCCCCTATCGTGGTAAATGAATAAAGAAGCATCCGAAAGGGAAACTATGAAACCATAGTCACTAGGTTTGAAGTAAATTTGTCATACCAGGCTCGCGGAGCCTAAGGAAGACCATAGATGGCTTTTTTCATGAGATAAACTTTGTCAGGACTGGTGGGATCAATATGCTTAATTAGGAGGCTGAGCCACGTAAACAGTTTCCTGTAAATCACCATGTAGAAAGGCACATTCGACATTTAATAGGGTCAATGGCCAGTGTTTTGTGACTGCAAGAGAGAGAATAGTGCAAATGGTCATCAGTTTGACGACTGAACTAAAAGTCTCAATGAAATCAACACCTGGCTACTGTAGAAACCCTTTAACAACAAAGCACGCTTTGTACTGTCTCATTGATCCGTCAGGATTCTGTTTGATCCGATAGACCCATTTGCACTTGATGATGTTCATGGATAGAGTGGCAGGAACAAGGGTCCAATTATATTGTTGTTGGAGAGCAGTAAACTTGTGATCTATTGCTTAATACCATTTAAGTAGGCGGCTTGCCTGTGAGTAACATGTGGGTGCCTACAAGAGAGAGGTGGTTAGTGCAGTGGGTAGGGGTGGAGGGTACTAGCAAAGGCCTTGCACTTTGATATGCCAAATTGCGATCTAGTGTGCATGGGATGTGTGCTGGTGGGGGTGGTTGGGAGAGCATGGCTTTTGGTGGTGGGATGGAGGGAGTCAAGGTAGAGATCGGGATAGAGGGAGTCAAGGTAGGGGTTGGAATGGAGAGAGCCGAGATAGGGGTTGGGATGGAGAGACCAAGGTCGGGGTTGGGATGGAGGGAGCCGAGGTAGGGGTCAAGATGTAGGAAGCCAAGGTTGGAGGAAGCCAAGGTTAAGGTCGGGATGGAGGGAACAAAGGTAGGGGTCAAGATGGAGGGATGGAAGGAGGTAAGGTAGGGGTCGGGGTGGAGGGAGCTGAGGTAGGGGTTGGGATGGAGGGAGTTGATGTGTCGCTCGGAGGGACACCAAAGAAATCCAACCCTGTAGGGGTCAAGGCAGGGTAAGGAGGCCGAGGGGATTGTGTTTCAAAGGGAAAGATGACTTCGTAAGAAATGACGTGATGTGAAATATATACTAGGTTAGTGTGAAGGTTAAGGCAGCTGTAGCCTTTATGGGAAGTGTTGTACCCTAAAAAGCAGCAACGCGAGGAGCGGTGTTGTAACAGTGTATGGTTGAAGCCAAGGGTAATAGAGATATCTAAACACACAGAGATGTGTATAGATGGGTTCAGTGCGATGAAGACGCTCATATGGTGACACGGAGTTATTGCACAGTGTGGGCACGCGATAATTAAGTAAATGGTTGTCGTGAATGATTCAAGCCAGAATTTCTTAGTCATGGAGGCTGAAGAAATGGATAAACTAGATATTGACGATAAGAATTTGAGTGGAATGAAACTGTTTTCACGGTGAAGGTTGCTATTCATGATCGTTAACCATGGGAAACTGATATCCTTGAGGGTCGATAATCATTATCACATGTGAGGTTTGTTGCACTCACATGCGATAATGTAGGCATCAATTGAGAATGGTTATCATGCCCCAGCAAGTTGAGCGGTGTTGGGCGTAAGCAAAGCTTGGACTAGAGAAAGCGTAACCGCATGGCGGTGAGTCCTTTAGTGAAGATGTCATCTACTTGGTCTGAAGTTGAGACGTACTTAACCTCGATGAGATTCCTAGTAACCAACTCCCGTATGTAATGAAAATCAACATCCACATGCTTGGTGCGAGCATGGAAGATAGGATTAAATGCCAAAGTTATAGCGGAAATGTTGTCACACCATATAATGGTAGTGGTTGTAATTTCACATTGAAGCTCACGAAGTGGAGACATGAGCCAAATACGTTCAGCAGTTGTGTGAGCAAGGAAGCAGTACTCGGCTTCGATAGAGGACCGGGCTACGGTGGATTGCTTCTTAGCACTCTATTGAATGGGATTAGCACTAAGAAATACACAATATCCTTCTGTAGAGTGACGATCAATGGGGCATCTGGCCCAATCAGCATCTCAGAAGGCTATAAGAGTCAGGGGACCAGGCTTTGAGTGAATGCCAAGTTGGATCGTGCCCTTGAGAAACTGGAGGATCCTCTTAACGATGGCACAGTGAGATTCATTTAGTGCATGGAGAAATTGGGAAACTTGGTTAACTACAAAGGAGATATCCAGTCGAGTGAGGGTAGCATACTGCAAAGCACCAAGTAGATTTCTATAGGTAGATGCATCTAAAAGCAGGGGAGAGTCATCATTTCCAAGCTTGTGAGCTTGGGTGGGGGAGGAGACCGGTTTGCAGCCAGTCATGTTGGCCCGCTGTAGAAGTTCGACCACATATTTAGACTGATCAAGATATATGCCGATTGAATCCCTTGAATGTGAATGCCGAGAAAGTGGGTGAGAGGACCAAGATCCTTCATTCTGAAATGACTGCCCAAGAAGCCAATGAGATTCTCAATATGAGTGTTGATGTTGCCAGTAAGTATGATGTCATCCACATAGAGCATTAAATAAATGGTGATGGATCCTTGATAATAAATAAATAAGAATGGGTCCGAATTGGAGATGGTAAAACCATAGTCAACCAAACTGGCTGCAAATTTGGCATACCAAGCGCGGGGAGCCTGTCGAAGACCATAAATTTCATTTTTCATGAGACACTCCTTGGAGGGGCCTGTGGGTCGATGTAGCCTGGTGGTTGAGCCATGTACACAGTTTCTTAAAGATCCCCATGAAGAAAGGCACATTCAACGTCGAGTTGGAGAAGGGGCCGGTTGTGACTGGTAGCAATAGATAAGATAGTACGAATCGTAGTAAGCTTCACAACTGGACTAAAAGTCTCAATAAATTCGACCCTTGGTTGCTGTAAAAACCCTTTTGTAACTAATTTAGCTTTATAACAACTGATAGAGCCATCGGCATTCTATTTTATACGATACACCCATTTACACTGTATGATGTTCATTTGGGGGGTGGCTGGAACAAGTGTCCATGTACACTATTGCTTGAGAGCTGTGAACTCCTGGTCCATGGCTTTGTGCCATTCTGGAGACCTGCATGCCTGTGAGTAACAAGTAGGAGTAGCCAACAGGGACGATATAAGGGCAATGGGTAAGGGGTGGAGTGTGTGATTTAGGGCCTTGGGTTTAAAAATTCCAGATTGAGAGTGAGTCCGCATAAGGTGTTGGTGGATCAAGAGTGGGGTAGGAGGAGGGGGATCGGGTGTGATGGGAAATAAAGGGCATGTAGTGTTAGTAGGAAGAAAAGTAAGATTGGGGGAGGTGGTGGAGAGTTCGGGTTGGGGCGTTGGGTGAACCACAGGTTGGCTATGTGGTCGGCTAGGCAAGGCCATGCCAAAGAAGTCAAGATCGGGGGGGGGGGGGGGGGGAATGGGGGTTGGAGATGTAGCAAAGGGGAACATTAGTTCATCAAATGTGACATGATGCGAAATATAAATGCGATGTGTGTGAAGATCCAAACAACGGTATCCCTTATGGGATGTACTGTAGCCCAAAAAATAACATCGTGAGGACCTATCTTGGAGCTTGTTGGTGGTGTATGGCCGAAGCCATGGGTAGCAGAGACACCCAAAAACCCACAAGTGATCATATGTCAGTTTTTTGTGGAGTAGGACTTCATAAGGAGATACTGTGTAATTATGAAGTAAGGGCATTCTATTGATTAAGTATATGGCAGTGTTAACGACTTCTAACTAGTATTTACGTGGCATGTTAACATGAACAAGTAAGGCTATGGAGGTTTCAATGATATGATGATGTTTGCGCTCTACAACCCCAATTTGCTCAAGGGTGTGGGGACACGAAAATTGATGGGTTATTCCATGAGTTCGGAGGAAAGAGGTGAACATATGACTAATAAACTCACCTCCTCCATCAGAACGAAATCTAGTGATGGAGTTCCCAAGAAGTTTCTCAATAGTTTATTTAAAGGACTAAAATATATCAAAAAAATCAGATTTTAATGTCATAGGGAATAACCATGAGAAACGTACAAAATCATTGATAAAAAAAACATAATAAAAGAAATTAGAGTTGGAGGGAATGGGTGCTGGTCCCCATACATTGTAATGAACAAATTCTAAAGGACGATGGGATATTGAAGTAGACAAGGGTAAGGAAAGTTTGTGGCTTTTTTCGAGTTGGCAAGAGTGACACAATTCAGATAATGCTGAGCCTAAAATTTAGAGTGTGCTGAGTAGTGAACGTTGGATAGTGGAGGACAGGTGTCCAAGTCTAGCATGCCATCATGAGGTAGAAGACAAAACGCTTAAGTAAGCTTGTAGTGAGGAGGATGGAAACCGAAACGGATAGAGTCCATTAGTGACTGGGCCTTGATAGAGTATCTTCTCGTTGGTCTTTGCCTTCACACAACAATCAAATTTGTTAAATACGAATTCACAGTCATTATCTTTAGAGAATTGATGAACTGAAAGAAGATTAGTGGCACCAGTGGGACAATGTAATATATTGTTTAACTTAAAGGGAAGATGAGAGACAAGGTAAGGTCGTTGAACCAGTGTGATATATGGGCAGGCCCTAGCCGTTCCCAACTTATACTATATCTGTGCCGTCATATGGTGTAGATATGTGCAGGTTGTCAATATCTGGAGTTAAATGGTGGGATGCGCCTGTGTCTGAATACCACGTGTGAGGAGTAGCAATGGGAGCAGCCACCATAGCAGCTAACTTCTCAGGGAGATGACATCCCTGATATGCATGATTCATACGATTGTAGCAATCAATGGTTGTATGCCCCGATTTCTGACAAATCTGACAAATGGGACAGGCACCTTGAGATGGTCCTCCAGATGTAGTTGGATTAAGAAGTAGCCCATGATTTTTGGTGTCATAGAGTGCTCGTGAGTGACGTCCATAATATAAGTGACGTCCACGAGGGTTAAAGTGTCCACAGCCTCCATGATTAGAAGGTTGAAATGCTGCCATTGCAGTGATTGGTTCAGTGCTTGATTTTTCATTGATAGCCATTTCTTCACATAGAAGAAGATTATGCAGTTCTTCAAGAGAGAACTGTTGTACGAGCACGAATCCGAATAGAGGAGCAAAATTGTCTGTATGCTGAGGGGAGTCCATCAAGAATAAATATGAGCAGATCATCATCACTAATACTAGAGCCTGAGGCTGCAAGTTGATCAGCTATTATTTTGAATTGTTGTAGATAGTCATTCATGGATAAATTTCCCTTTTTGATGCAGATGAGTTGCCATTTAAGGGCCATGATGTGTGCTGGGGTCGTGGAGGCATATCGCTGCTTTAGAATATCCTATACCTTTTTGGCTGAGGAGACTCCAACAATATAAGGTAACGTCGACTCACTTAATGTAGCATTAATCCAGGACAGGAGCATCTGGTATTTTTCATACCAAGAGGATTCAACAGTGACAGGGAATGATACTGTACCATCGATTAAAGGCATCAATTTGTGACCCTGTAGTATGGGCTCAAATAAAGATTTCCAGAGTAGATAATTTGTGCATGTCAGTTTAATGGGAATCAGGCTTGAGATATTTGAGATGACTAGGGGAGAAGACGACATGGTTGTAGTCGAATTAGAGGCTACATTCACAGATGGAGCTGTGGTTTCATTTGGTGTTAGTGAAGCCATAGGAAGAAACAGGTGAGGATCAGAATATGCTATTGAGCACTCAATGCTCTGATACCATGAAGAAATGGATAAACTAGAGATTGACGATAAAAATTTGAGTGGAATGAAATTGTTTTTCACCTTGAAGGTCGCTATTCATGATTGCTAACCATGGAAAACTGATATCCTTGAGGTTTGGTAATCATTATCACATGTGAGGTTTGTTGCACTCACATGCGATAATGTAGGCATCAATTGAGAATGGTTATTAAAGGCATGGGCAAGAAAAGTCAAAGCAGTTTCGACTGTGTGCAGGTACTTGTGCTCAGCAATCCCATTTTGTTGGGGGATGTGAGGGCATGACGTTTGGTTGGTAGTTGACCCAAAGAAGATAATGAATTATATGGTGTCCTTGAGTGGATCTGTACCTTTTCTAATTTGAAACAAAGTAAGTAGAAAAATATAAGATTTTACAAACAAGAGCACGATGACAGATGGTTCAAATGGGTACTCACATTGAAGAGCGGCATAGATCGAATCCTAACTGAATCAATCTCCCCAAAACTGCTAAACTCCTTCAACAAAGCTTTCTTCTTCACCTTCAACGGAAAGTTCCCAACAAAAACAACCCTCAAGAGCTTGCTTTCATCATCAAAACCTTCCTTCAAAACCAACATCTCTCCAGGATCATCCATCTTCTTCGTCTTCTCCCCAACCAGAGGAGTCGCTAGAGGTAAGGGAGAAAGTCCACCTCTTCAGGGACGTCTCCAAGGGGGTTTTAAAGGTAGAAGGAGGAGAACAATTGCAAATCACCTTGCATGAACTCCATGTGTCTCCTCTTAGATGCAAATGGACCATGGAGAAGGAGTTCTGAAGTTCTTTTTCTCCGATCACTCTTACCCTGTATATTCTCATTAAAATTCTCACCCACTTCTTTTAGTCAAACTCTCTCTCCTCTTGTATCATCCCATCACATTTCACCCATTCTAGCTCAGCCTTCACCTTGTGTTGTCCCATCACATTGCACTATTCTCCCATAGCTCCCACAGCTCACAGCATGCAATTGTGTCCATTGTGCACCCATTTTCCTCAACCTTCACCTTGTCTTGTCCCATCACATAGCCTTGATCTTGTGTTGTCTCATCTCATAGCCTTTACATATTTTTTCCCATCACATAGCTTCCACCTTCACAACCTTCACCTTGTCAATGGAGAACTCTAGACCCAAAGCAACGAGAGATGGTGTTCTCTGATGTCATTGTAGCCACTCTGATGATTAAATTAGTTCACAGAGCAAGCAGTATGAAACAAAGTAAAGAGAATTGCTTCTTTGAGAGTGGAGTAAGGTTTAAGAATAAGATTGGATGTGAAATTATCCGTCCATTTACCTTTGTGCTTGCAAATATATATATATATATATATGATTGTCCAAATGCTGGAGATGTTCAAATTACCCATTTGTTGGTTGTCGAACCGCTAAAAATTGCTCCTTCAACATGTCCACCGTTGGATGATGATTTTGTGATCATCATAGAAGCAGTTTCCAGCATACAAGTCTGATGAACATGACATGTATACGTTGATAGAGGAAACATTTCCCTCCAAAGTGGGAAACGTCCTAATTCAATTAGTACTCTACCAAATGTAAAAACACGTGTTAAGCCACTGATGTCCTCAAATTATTGGACATAGTTTGGCGGAATATGGTATTAACAACATCTAGTTTCAACCTATATAATCTCTTTGTGGAGCTTTTACCCAAAAAAAATAAAAATAAATAAATAAAAAATAAAGCTACAACACCGCTTTGAATTGGATTTCAGATCAGATAGGGTAGTTGGTAAACGGATTTGGATTCAGATGGTGGTGTATCCAATTCAAATTCGATCCATTTACATCTTTACTTGGTGCTAAGCTAAACTGATACCAATCAAAGTATAAATTAGATTATTGTTCAGCTGCGTGTTTTTCATAGTTTCCAAGCAACCAAACTTAAAATTGTTGGATTCTACCTTTAGGTATGAACCATCGGATCTCCCTAAAACACTAGTTACCATTATTTTGTCTCTTCCTTTCCATTTTTTTCCAATCTTTCATCTTCCTCTTCCAACTTCCAATTGCCTCCCTCGCCTTTTAAACGTACCGCTCCAAAGCCACTTTCTGATGAGTCCATCCGTGCATTGGTTCCCTTCCCAAAGCTTGGGCCCACGGGTGATAATCCCAATCACAAATGCCGCAGGTGCTTTCCTTTAAACCTTCTCTCTCTCTGAAATAGAGTCGGATGGAAGCTCCCGCCATTAAAGAAACCAGACAAACGAGTCTTGCATGTTGGATTAATGGCATCTTTTGCCTTATAGATTACAATTCAAACACCATAATTTACCTGATAATTGACATGTCAAGTTTTTTTTTTTCCTAAGCTTCGATGACCGTCAAAATTCCACACATGCACACACATGGAGAGGGATAGAGAGAAATTTGTGTTAAACTTTTTCCAATCACAAGGTTTCATCCCCATACAAAGATCTAAAACACAATGGGAATATAACGTAAACCATAAATGTAAAGACATACTTGTGCGTAGGAGATTGATTTTTTCATTTAATTGAAGCTTTAATCATAGTCTTCTACAGCCCATAGAGGTCTCACTTGCTTCTCAATGCTCATGAGTACAAAGAGAGAGAAAGCAACTAGGGCTACAGGACTCATGACCCAATATATATAATACTGTCATAGACCCTAATCAGTCCAACATTGAAATAGGGTTTGCTTATCTCTTTATCTTGCAACGAACCAATCTAAACAGGTTAGCTAGTGACACAGACTCCCATTACTCAATGGGTCTGCTAATAATTAAGCCCACACTAATCTTTTCCAACAGTCTCTTACTTGGACTAAATTAATTACAAAACCACCATTGAATAGTGTGGCCATGGAATCTGTTCACATAAAAAATGATCACCTACTTTGATCCAACTATCAAGCCTGTCAATGTGGAACAACAGTAGAAGATACACCTCAATGTGTGGCATATAACTTTCTGTCAGTCTCTTACAAAGGCTTACTTAACAGCATGAATCACCTTGATATAATGAATCCAAACCTATGATCGAATTACCTGCGATCGAATTACCTCAAAAACCTTAAGGTCAACAAACCTTCATATTATCCACTTAATGGGAAAACTATCTCCAGTTTGGACTAATATCGCACTTTGACTTACCACCATTGTTTCTTTGGCTGAATACCTCCTCTTAACTTTGGCTAAATATTTCCATGTTTGTTTGTAGCTAAATACTGCCTCATTTGTCTTTGGAAAAATATTGTCTTATTTGTCTTTGGCTTAATACTTTCTGATTTGGCTTTAGCTAAATATTGCCATATTTGTCTTTGATATGTCGAATAGACAATCAAGAATACAAACCAGCAATGAAATAAATATTAAATACAACCATGGTCACCAATAATCATGCCCATTGAACCACATGCAACAAAAAAAAAAGGAAAATTTTCATATACACCCCAATAAGGAATGGAAACATCATCTACCTCCACAAAATTTTAAAAACCTCATCTTGTACCCAAAAAGTTTGCTCCGTTAATCAACGAAATCCACTCCATTAACAAAATTCCGTTAGTTGCTGACGTCAGTTGCGATGAACATTTTAATGGACCATACTACCCTTTTAGCGTTGTTAAAGGACGAAAATACCCTTTATTCATAACTTACCCTACCCAAAAGTTCATTTTGATTTGTAACAGTGAAATTCAAAAAATTACAGTTCCGCCATTAGAAGCCGATGAAAGCATTGAGATTTTATAGGTAAAAGTCCCCTAATTGAAATTTTGAATAAATTAAAGCAAATAAAATAAAATCAACTCCCTTTTAATTTCCGTCTTCTTCTTTCTCTCTCACATTTTAAGGCGTCGCATGTGGAGGATTTACAGCAAGGCGGGGGTGAGGTAGGTAGTGCTTACCTGCGATCTCTCTCTCCCTCTGTTCTTCTCTTTCTCCTCTCTTCTTCGGCTTTTGCTCTTCTTTTCCAGCTTTCTTTCTTCAATTTTTTTTTTATTCTTCTCCTCAAGATCTCGCCTCTCCTTTCTCCCTTTCTCTGATTTTTTTTGTTTCTTCTTCTCCACCGCCCCCTTCTTCTCGATCTTCCCTCTTTTTTTCTATTTTTTTTTCTTTTTTTATTCTCTCTTCGCACTTCCTTTTCTCTTTGGATCCTCCTTTTTCTTTTTCTTTTTTCTTCTTCTCCATTCTCTCTTCCCCCCTCCTCCATCTTCTGTTTTTTTCTTGTTTTTTATTCTCTCTCACATTCTCTCCTTTCTCCCTTTCTCTAATTTTTTTTGTTTCTTCTTCTCCACCGCCCCCTTCTTCTCGATCTTCCCTCTTTTTTTCTGTTTTTTTCTTTTTTTTTATTCTCTCTTCCGACTTCCTTTTCTCTTCGGATCCTCCTTTTTTTTTTCTTCTTCTCCATTCTCTCTTCCCCCCTCCTCCATCTTCTCGATCTTCGCCCTTTTTCTGTTTTTTCTTTTTTTTTTATTCTCTCACATTCTCTCCTTCTCTCCCTCTCTCTCTCTCCCCGATCTTCTCCTTTTTCCATCCTCCATTATTTTTTCTTTTTTTATTCTTCTCTCCCACCGCCTTCTCTCTCTTCTCTCCTTAGCTCAAGATTTTTTCAGAAATTTCCTCATTGTATGAAATGGAGATGGCAATGGCAGATTCTCGTTCATATTTCTTTGTTTTGGCGTTCTTGAGATAATCGGAGGACGAGTTTCAGAAATGCTTGCATTTTTAAAAATTTGAGGTTCTTTTATATGTTCTAACTGCTTTTCCGGAAATTCATTGATTCAAACATCTCTGGTATATTCTTAAAAAAAACCTCCTGTATCATCAACTGGGAAGTGAAAATGAACCTCGAAAACTTCACCAGGAGCTTTCACCGGAAATTACGGTCTCTCCCAGAAGATCCTCCCTGGTGGAGTACTGCATCCTCACTCTCCCTATTTCTACAGAACCAGCTTCAACCACCATCAGTCCTGCAACAATCGTTGTTTTATGGTAGCATTGGGTATCTGAGCCCTAACAATGGCGCAAAATGTAAACTGGCGGAACAACGTACACTCATGCTCCATCTATGCCATGAACGGAGAATTCCTCTGACCAACTGCTCTGGTGGCAGAGCTCCGAGGGAACCAACACAAACTGGAGTCGAGTTAGGGCTTGGGTGAGATTGAATATGAGAGAGAGACACAATATACATAATATTACAAAGGTAAATTAGTCATTCAACATATGTCTTTAATATTTCAATTTTTAATAAGAAGGGTAAAATTGTATTTCAACAATTCCGTCAGTTAGTTGGATGTGATTGAGGTTTTTGAAATTTTGTGGAGGTAGATGATGTTGTCAATCCTTATTGGGGTGTATATGAAAATTTTTCAAAAAAAAACATAGATAAACAACAAAAGTCTCCTACTGACTAAGCATAATAAAAGACTCCCACTGGCCCAAGCCTTCATCAAAGGATCTGCCGTTATAACCCATCCCAGAACAATCACTACAAAGGCTATAGGGTCATCTGTCATAAATCATCTCCTTAGTTAATCATTTGCTTCTTGTGTAGCTTTATTTAATTATTTATGCTATGCCCTATGGGTCTCATTATGTCTTGAATAATTGTTTGAACCTATAGCTCCTCAAGCCCTTAGAGAATCTACTAGTCCTCACACCTTGTTGTCCGTAGACAACTACTCACCTTTTATCACTAATGGCCACTTTGACTAATAAAATCTTCTTAGGTAAAACTACAGGTCCTAAATATCTATGCCAAGGGTATGGGGTAGGTAATCAATACAAGGCATCTCAAATCAATTGAAACTTTTGCAATACAAATCATATTAGCATGAAATTATCTCAGGGGTACAAAACTACATACACAAAGCATATAATTGAAAGTCAAAGAAACTTAAGTACTCATATTCCTTTGACTGTGACTTGCACTCAAGTTACCAATCAATGACACCCTTTTACTCAGTTCCAGAACCATTTTTCTTTCTCCATCCAAGCCTATCTGACTTTACAATCTTTGATCAATACACCTTTGAGCCACATTACTAGCTCTATTTCTCTCTTTTGTGTAATATAAGCCATGTAGATCCACCTAGATTTGAATACACTTTTCTGTCAAGGATGGATGCCTAATGTATCTTCTATTTTAGTTCCCAAGTCCTTGAGCTTTATAGTAATAACTGATAGCTCCAGAATGTTTCCTTACACTGCCATCACCATTAGAATTAGTATTAGTAAGCTAGGTAATTAAACTATCTCTCTACCCCTTTTAAGAATAAAAACATATTTTCTCTTGAATTTCTTTCAAACAATCCCTTTGCGATATTCATCATCTGAATACTACAACATAGTCTGAATAACAGAATACCTCATAACTATAGTACACTACTATAAAGGATACATCTAAGTCAAGCAATCCTAGACTAGTTTCTACTTATTCATACCATCTCTTATGATTTGTCCCTGAATAAAAAACTAAGAAACTATATATATATATATATATATATATATATATATATATATATATATAGTCTAAACATAATATCACACAATAGATAAATACCATAAAACCCATACACACAATTTACCTGCACTAGCAATGTCAAAACACACTTGCAAGCAAATTTTCTTTCCAAGAGTTAACCAAGCTACATATCATCCTTTGGGCAAATATGAAGTGGTCTCCTCAGTGTCTGTGCAGTGACTGCAAAGGAATGATGATCCTCGAAAATCCTACCACCTTTGGGTTAATGAGACCCCTAAAGCCAAAATTCTTCAACTCATGTGCATAAATATACCTTTAAAAACATGCTATTGCCCGCCTTTGGGTAGACACTTTTGGTCTAGCTACTCTTACAAATGTATGGATCGTTGACAATGCTACCTTTGGGTGAACAGTGTTTTCCTTTGATGTACTCGTAAGTGCATTCTACTTGCATTTGAGAGAATCATGAAGAGACCAGATTTGCCACTTTAGTGAGTTCCACCTGATCTCAACATGATACTTACAAACCTTCATAGCAACAACGCCACCTTTGGGTGAACACGCCTTTATTTTAAAGTATTTATAAATACAAAACCTTAAATTTGAAGACATCATAATGAAACGAAGTGTGCCACTTTGGTGGGTTCCCCCCAATCCACCATGATATCACCAAATTCTCTTTGCAGTGGGAGCGAGATTTAAATATCATGAATGTCACAAGTATGTTCCAAATATAAAGTTAAACATTCATAGAAAACAGGCACAATAGCTCATTAAGATGCATGGTACAAATTATCAGAATATCCTACATAAAGACTGTAAATCGGGTCCTGAAGGATAATTTCAGTCCAAAAACACATTTTCCTTGGTCCCAAAATTGAACAAATTACATACCAAAATGAAGGTATCGACGAGACGAATCCAACGCAAAAAACTGGAGCTCAATCTGAGCTTTAACACACCCTCACACGCCATTGGAAGGTAGCACGTGAGATTACTCTCTGGAACCGGTTTTGCTAGGTTAGGTTTGGTTCGGTCCAGTTCGGTCTGGCCCAGACTGGTTTGGTTTGGCTCAAACCGATTAGATCGATTTACTTCAGCTCAAACCAAACCAAGTTGTCTTTGGTTCTGGTTCACGGATAACCTCTGAGTCAAGAACGATTAGGCCACCATTTCAACCGGTTCAAATAATCGGGTCTCCGGGTTAAAAAATTCTGGGTTAGTGGGTCAAAGTACGGGTCACCCACCGGGTTTTCGGGTAGGGAATCTGGGTCTGGTCAATGGGTATTCAGGTTGTTGACCAATCTAGCAATTCTTACAGTGGGTTGATTTGGCCCAAGTCACAACTCGAACAAGTTAAGCCGCTAGGGTTTCCGAGTTGACCTGGCAATGACCCAGGTCAACTGCGCCGCCTTTTTTTTTCTCTTCTTCCCCGTAAGTGGATCTCACTTGCTTTTACCGCTAGCGCGGCCGACGGCGGCGATTTTTATATCACCATCACCGTCTCTCCAAGCTCTTTCCAACGATATATAATTTGTGACATTTCGCTAGTCAAAAAAATTTCGTTGGTGAGAAATCACCGACAGATTTGAACTAAAATTCAAGAAATTTTTTTTTCTCTTTCGATTCAATCAATATAATCAATACTGGTCTTTACAATCAATTTTCATTAATCCTAAGTCTGTATAATAAGTTCTAATAATAACAGTTAAACTTTTTTCAATCCTAAAGTTTAATCTTAAACCCTAATGAATGCATACAGAAATATAGAACACAATGGAGATATAAAGTAAATCATAACTGTAAAGACATACATGCATGTAGGTGATTGATTTTCACTATTTAACTTGAAGCTTTGATCATAGTCTTGTATTATCCATAGAGGTTCCACATGCTTCTCAATGCTCATAGGTACATAGAGAGAAAAAACAATTAAGGCTGCAATGACTCATAACCTAATATATATAATACTGTCACAAACCATAATCGGTCTCACACTGAAATAGGGTTTGTCTATCTCTTTATCTTGTGACAAACTAAACCAAACCAGTCAGCTAAATGACACAGACTCCCATTACTCAATGGGTTCGATAATTAATTAAACCCAAACTGATATTATCCAACAATTTGTACATTTTGGTTTTGTTACTATTGGGTAATCTCTCAACCTACTTAGAGTTGACTAACATCAATTTTCCATTACCTGTGGAGAAGGTGCCTATGAAGTCACGAGAGGAGGGATGGAGAAAACCCAACTGACAGAAGTGTCACCAGATACCTCATCAAGGACGTAGTGTTGGGCCGTCGGCCTTGTTTTGGTGGTGGTACGTTGTTGGTAATGATGGTTGTTCTGAATCTGATGATATTCTAAGGACTCCAGTAGCAAGGGCGAGTAGTACAGATGCCTAAGCGTTGCTGTTGAAGGAAAGAGTAGCAATGGCAGTTTGAAAGAAAATTTGAAGAAGAGGCAAGGATAGTTTTGGTAAGAAAATAAATGTTAACTAATGTCTTAATTACCTCAAATAGTCTATATCAAAATATTACAATCCAATGGTTGGAAACTTGACTGCGTAGAAACTACGCCCTCCATCCAGCCCTAGCAGTAGTAATCTTTCACCCATATGTTATTTATAATTCTTTTTTTAATTTTCTTTTTTCGGTGTAGGTTAGTCTTCCGAAGATAGGTGTCCGCTAATGACAATGCCGAAGCTGGTTCATATTGGTCTTCCACTTTCTGATTTGTTGGAGTTTGAGGTATGGTTTGTAAACAAAAGGCTTGGTGCACAAGAAAGAAGACTCCATTAATCTCTATAAACGAAGCTTAGTAGATTAACAGGCCTGTCATAGCCGCTATCCTTGTTCTTAAAATGGGAGAAGTGAAATTAATTGGAGCTTGGCCTAGCCCATTTAGCTACAGAGTCATTTGGGCTCTAAAACTGAAAGGTGTTAATTATGACTGTAAATGAGGATCTCAACAACAAGAGTGCTATGCTTCTACAGTTCAACCCAGTTCACAAGAAGATCCCAGTGCTTGTTCATCGTGGAAAGCCAATTGCGGAGTCCACAATCATCCTCGAATACATTGAAGAGATGAAGCCATGGAACCTCTTACTTCCAACTGATCCTTGTGAAAGAGCGATCGCTCGGTTTTGGGCTAAATTTGCCGATGATAAGGTATCTATATCTCACAAAATGCTAACTCATGTTCTATTCTGTATCTACTCAATGAGGACCCTATATGAACATGTTTTAATTTTTCACCTGAGGACATGAACAGATGAACTAACTGCTGCTTTTCTTCTTGGGCTCAGTTATTTGGACAGTCTATTGGACCGTAGGAGAAGAACAAGAGAAAGCTATAAACGAGAGCTTGGAAATGCTTAGAACTATTGAAGAAGATGGCCTTGGAGACAATAAATTTTTTGGTGGGAAGGACATTGGATTAGCAGACTTGGCATTTGGAGGGGTTGCTCACTGGTTGGCAGTGATTGAAGACACAGTTGGCGTGAAATTGGCCAAACCCCACACTTTCCCTCGCTTGAATGCGTGGATAAAGGATTTCAAGGAAGTCCCTGTAATCAAAGAGAATCTGCCTGATCGTGATGAAATGCTTGTCTTTTTCAGAGGTCACAGGAAGAGGATTCTGGCAAAACTGGCATCAGCATGAAACAATCATTTACTGATCCTGGTCCTTTGGGCTCTGGGGTCTCCATTTCCATCTATCTTGCTATATGTAACTTCTTGTCTAAAAGCAGGAGACTGGCAGAGGGAAAATCAAATTGACAATGAGAAGTGGATCAATATGATTGGAACTGTATCCATTCCAACCAGACTAGGAAATAAAATCAGATCATTCTTTTTTCTCACATCAGAGAAACCACAGGATAAGTTGAAACTAGCTTGTTAGATCTTGGATGAAAATTGATAATTTACTGTACATGTCTGAATGCAGTGGGGGTGGAAAGAAAAAAGATGGAACTCATAATAGAGGACTAGAACCCATACCAAACCATGTTTAATATGCAAAACAGACCATTTAAACCCCAGGTAGCATTACAATCTACAGGGATATTTAAGTCTGGACTCGGGACTCATTCAAATTTGGATTCAGATTATTTGCATAGATCAGAAAATTTTCATGTCCTGCTTTTTCCAACCTGACTAGTATCCTGGTCTTTTGTGATCTGGTATTGAGATCAGATATTTACTACATGATGCAACACTTATATACCTGTTAACATCCACCTCTTTTTGAATTCAGAATTCAATTCCAGCTTCAAGGAAAACTACCGCAACCAACATATTTGCATCTTCGTACCAAGGCAGTGTTATTTGCCAGTAACTGTGACTGAAAGTAGTTTCATGACAGTTCCAGGCCCAAAGAATCATTAGTTAAACTCGTGTCTATTTTATTCTAGTTTTTCTTTATTATATGAGAATATGAAGAGAGGTAGGTAATACAACACACAACTTGCACAGACTACTATGTGACCGATGCAGACCCCAATACAGCATCAATGTATTCTTTAATCTTCACCTTTGTCATTGCACCTTCCCTCCGGCTTTCTGGGACTTCCTTCCCATTCTTGAATAGAATCAAACTAGGCAGTCCATAGACCTTGTACTCTTCAATTAGTCGAGGATTCAAATCATGGTTGATCTTTACAACCTTTAATCTGCCTTTGTATTCCTGATATCATTGTACATGCCCATTTCAGTAAATAAGAGAAATAGAGGTAAGGACAGATTCAAACAAGTGGCTATCCTTCTTGTTTCCATATTTCCTTGTAGACAACAACCATATATTTTCACATCTGTTGGCCAACCAATGATTGGTTCTAAGGGACTACTGATTATGAACAATGGGAAATATTTTGCACTAATCACATTATAACAGTTAGGACAATTCATCCAAGTACAGAAATTTTCATACCAAGCCTACAGAGAGTAATTCAGCAAATAATTCAGCGAAGGTCAAACAAAGAGATGTCGCACCAATTGGAACACAAACTCTGGCACGCTTTACTTTCATCATCACCAATTTCATCAAGTTTCTATTTTATAGAATAAATAGCCCTCTATAGATAGGCCCCCAGGGTTGTTTACATATCATAAGAGACACAATCCATCAGGTGGAGATAGGAGCCGACCATATTGGGGGGGGGGGGAGACTTTCCACCTGGATCTGAATTGAGAAATCTGTAATGGTAAATCATCAATATATCAAATCATGATGAATTTCTAATGACACTTTCCTAGGAGTGACTTCACAACTCGAAAGCTTTGTCATTACCATCGGAAAAAAGAAGGTACCACGGTTCAGGAAGCTTGACATTGACACTTAATGTAGCGGAAACATTAAATCCTTTTGCTCACTAGCCAGTCCTTTTTTTATTTCTCTAGTTGATTTTTTTTTTAAATGCCAAGGATAATGAATATATAAGGGTTAAAAACCCTAGAAACAGTTTCTCTGTGACCATTTCTCTTAATTAATTGAAAAAATAATGACTAATTACAAGAGGTAACAACATATATGTATAGTCCAAACCTGAATTACCAAAGTACCCCAACTTAAACTAGAGATACTTGTCCAAAACAGAAAATAATCTAAGAAAAGTAATAACTCTTTATAACCCCACTTAAACACACCCAACAGGGGATTCCTTGTCTACAAAAACAAATAAAAGAACCAATAAGAACCAAGGGTGCTAGAACACATGAACACTAGCATGAACAGTAACATACAAGTAACTTGGCTGGATTGCCCAGAAAACCAGATCTAATATCATGCCTCTCAGGTTTTAATCTTCCATCAAGATCAAAGAAATCAACCGCATGATTTATCCAATAGATTTTACTATATCTGTTTCAATTTAACCTCTATTTCTGCATCCTTTATCTGGTCCGTTATTCCCCTCAGACCTGCAAACTACTGCCTCGTATCATTGACTGTGACCTTCAACATTCATTTTCTAGTTCATTCATCGACAACAATATAACCTAGGAAAAACAATTTCGCAAATGCATTTCCCATAAGAGCTTCATTTCCCTTTTCTAACCTATTTTTCTAATCCCAAAAGAAAGTACTAAAAAATCATAACAAAATAGAGGTAGAGACTATAAGAATGAAACATCTGTATCTCTGAATACGCAACACATATAGTTCCAAAAGTACTGCATCCATGCCTAAATGCCTATCTTCTTGTTTACACTATAATTTTGCACATCTGATCAGATGCTTCTTGGTCAAATGCTACCATCTTCTTCAATGAATCTGAAGAAATACAATATGAACATAATCTTATACAGGAATAGACTGGCTAGTTAGCCAGAGAAAGCATGAACCAGATCCCATCTAGCATGGTAGACTCCCTTTCCCATGAAATACCTGAAGAGTAATCAAGACCAATAATGGGGGAGAGGGGGGAGAGAGAGAGAGAGTCGCCAGAAAATGATTTAGCTCCTCAGCCAACTAAGAAAAAGTAACTCTAAGACCTCATCCTTATGCAGTTAATATTAAATGATTAATAGATACTTTTGGAGAATAACTGGAGATAGTGCTCAGAGAGAGAGAGAGAGAGAGAGAGAGAGCTGTATCCTTTAAGTTCTCTTCCAACTGATCTAGGCCGAGTTTGGATCAGGGAAACATCAGTAATTTTTGCAGCCAGACAAAATGCAAAAGCTGCTGGTGAATGACAGATAAGCACTCGCATTTCCATCTTGAGGTCGCCCGGCCTATTTTTAAGGAGGCGGCCAGCTAAAAGCACCGTCCACGGCTACTCATCCAAAGAAGGTAACTCCACTGAGGACCACGGTGTGGACAGAAACAGCTGGCCACCCTCTGATCCAAACACAGCCCTACTACTCTAGTGAATCAGAACTAACAAACCCCTGCCCTTTCCTTGGCAAAATAATTATGGTGAAAGTTTTCATGTTCGGCAACCACAGGACAAAATCAGTGGATGGAGACATCTGTTCTGCCATGTGGAAGAATGACGTGACAATTTTGTCCGTTGGATATCCGAGAAATGGTCTAAATGGGTCACATGCCAAATGTCAGCTTCAAATTCAATCATTTGCCATCCCATGTATTTCCATGCACCCCCTCATATTCCCATCCACTCTCTTCATAGTCGTGGATTTTTCTACGCTTTATTTTATATTTTTTATATTTTTTTTGCCATGTGGCCAACTTTGATTAGACTAAAACTTGAAATGTGAAGAGGGGGCCTTAGGGTCTACTTACCTATAAAATTTCAACCCTACCTAATTTTCCAAGGCAGTCCAACCACCCTTTTTCTTTTGGATTGCCATCCATAAACACTTCTGTCAAAAGTTTTATCAGATTTTACGTATGTCACCCCTTCCAACTGATCCAGTGAAACAGAACCAATACAACAAATAAATTTAACAGCTTTTTAAGTATGACAACTGCTTTCTGGTGTACTATAAGTAGGTATCATTGAGTCAAACCATGTTAACTGGAGCTCTAACCAGATCAACAGATCGACTCTCCTCCAGATCAACCTCCAGCTTGGTATTCAAACACTCCTTCCTACGCTATCCTCTAGCAGTTTGACACGAACTCTTTCATTTCTCTTCCTTACTGGACTTATTTTGGTGTTCTTGGTTAAAACCCAATTAATACATATCCACAATTCAATCACATTGTGTTCTGATACCCAATCTATTCTGAATATTAGCATTATGTCATATCACAAGTGTCAACACTGTGCTTGGGTAGTGGATCTAGCACATATATTTTGTTTCTCCCCTATTTACATAAGTGAACTGATTCTTGCAGCTGCAGCAATAACTTTTACCATCTCATTTCATAAACTAAAGCGATCAATAAACGTCCTCACTCTGCCAAATCAGCTCACTTATGCAATCATCTGCTGATCACTTCTCTAAAGACTACGCCTGGTTTCCGTTTGAAGGTTTCAAACGGTAGGTCCTCTTTGTTTATGTTTCTGAAATTGTAGGCATAATTATCAACCTTCACACCAAAAAATCGACCCAATTATAGACAAAGAGAACAAAAGAAACCATCCATGGCTCATACCTGTGAAACCCACTCAATCGCAGGGGAGATTAACCGGCAAGGCCCACACCAATCAGCGACGAATTCGACTAGAACAGGGACATCAGACGACAGAACCACTTCTGAGAATTGGGTCTCACTAATCTCTGTAAGACCACAGCTAATCACAAATCTTGGAACTGAAAGAGCACGAAATCGTCCCTTTCCTTTGCTTCGAGACCGGAACAAGAGCTTATTTGATGCAGGAGAACCAATCAAACAGTTGGCGTGCAAGTTGCAGGGTGAAGAGATGGAACGAAAAGAAGAGAAGGATAAACGAATGGAGGTTGTTGGATTGGATAGGACTGTCACCATGATCGAGCTTGAGAGGCATATATTGAGAGTCACAGATGGAAGTGAGAAATTCTTAAAGTTCTATTATTATCTGAGACCACAGAAGCCATGAGACAAACGATTTGGGGAGAGTGTGTATGAGTGGCTATCATGTGTGTGGTCTTTGGTATTTACAAATAAATGAAAGGTCTCGAAGTGTACTTACTGGTCATCACTGATCCATTAAGATCAATCGGACGAAATTTTTCTCCAAAACCATTATGCTGCCCGAGTTCACGTCCACTTATATGGAATCTTGTTTTAATCATAAAATATAAGTTTGGATCCTGTGCAGTCATGCAGCTCCAGCAGCCCTATCTATGCCATTGAATTGTATTGGTTGCACATATAGATATGTTCTCAATAACCCAGATATGACTGTAAGGACTACACGGTTTTAGGGGACCTAAGCCCTCGCCCACACAAAGAAATAGGATAACAGGAATATTTCCATTAGTGGGTTTGTAGAAAAAAATTTCGAGATCAATCACCTGCTCAAGAAATTCATCAAGCACCAAAGAAAAACAATAATTAATAGCTTAGGCTATATTTGGATTTAAAAACAAAAAAATAGAACAAGACAAAAATAACGATGATACAATTATGAATTATGAATTTATGTGTTTATTTTCCTTCTTTTTTTTTTTCTTTTCTTGACTTCCAAACATAATCTTACATCTGAGGCTAAGAGTGAATGGATATAACATTTGGATTTTCACTTTTAATATTTTTATAAATTGTAAGATAACAAATTATAAGAACTAGAAAAAATTGTAATTTTGTATTTTTTTTTATGGTTATTATTGTACATACATTTCAAAATTTTCAAAAATAATGTGATATGTATTTTTTGGATTCGAATAAGATTTTAACTAGATATCCAACTAAGAATCAAATTCAAATTTGGAATTTTTTTTTTCTACATCAGACGGATTTCGGATCAAATTTGGATCAATCGGTTTACATCTCTACTTCCATCGTGCTTGGTGCATTTTAAACTTGGCCCAATTGCCTGGACAATGTTCCAAGTTCCGGGCTTAGTAGTTGGTTGATCCAGAATTTTAAAATATAAGTTCAAACCGGCAGTGGAACTGGTTAAACCAGAAAGAACCATCCTTTTCAACTAAAAAACCGGTTACAAAACTTAATTTATAGGGTGAGTTAACTTATAATTAAGCATTGTGCCAGGAACTGACCATTTGCTTCAACCCTTCTATTTGTTAGCTTATTTTCAATATTTTTTTTTTTTTTTGTAGTTTTTTCTTTTCATTTTTCATTAATTCCATTATCTGTCGACAGAAGCTTTGAATATTATTGGTAGTGTTCTTGGCAAACTGAAGAAAGACTATCTTTCTCTAGAATTAATTGTATTGACATCTCAGCTGAGATTGACCTGATTGACACCATTTTCACCGTTTATAATGTTGGAAGTTTAGTCCCACAGTGACTATCAAAGAATCTCTGGACCCTCCCCTTTATATATTGGGAGTCCCTCCACTTACTAGTTCCAACTTTTAAGATGAAAAATTTACATATGATGAGGAGGGTGTGAGTTTTTAATAGGATGTTGTCTATGATTGATAACCGCCATGGTGTTCAGCATGTAAAATCTTTGGACATAGATCTTTACAATGTGGTTTACAAACAAACTCATTGGTGAATATAAAATGGATGGGGAAGATGAATGGCTCAAAACATAGAGGAGGAGGTGCTGAGTCAAGTGCTTTCGTTCCTACCGACGGTGATAAATTTTCCAACCATATAAATGGATGAGGACTCACGGTCTGACCTGGTGGAAGCGCCACTTGCGTGACCACTTGACTTATAGATGTGCATCATTGCATCTAATTACATCTAATGGCGGCATTAAGGAGCATGGTTCAAGTAATTGATATCCGATCGGCTGGATAGACTGATTCGTATCAGCTTTGAACCTGACTGATCCTCAATTCGATTCTATTTTAATATTAGGAAAATTTTTATAGACCTCCCATGTGTTTTCCCTAAATGACATAGAACACCCTCCATTTGAAAAATATGCAATAGACTTCCCCTGCATTATATATAAATTAGTATCAACTTTGAACCTGATTGATCCTCAATTCGATTCTATTTTAATATTAGGGAATTTTCAAAGACCTCCCCTGCGTTTTCCCTAAATGACACAAAACACCCTCCATTTGAAAAATATGCAATAAACTTCCCCTGCATTACATATAAATTTTAGGGAAAATTATGCAGACACCCCCTATACAGTTGAGAAAATACACAGAACTGCCCTGTCTTTACAGAAGCTACACAGACTACCCCTCTAACAATGCTTTCATACAATCTCACCCACACCGTTACTTGCAACTTAACGGAAGACTGTCAAATTTTTTTTAAGATAAAAATACTCTTAATTGATTTACTATACAGAACTACCCTGTGTAGTTTGGACAAATAGACAAAAATACCCTTCAAAATACAATTCTTTACTTTTCTGAAACCAAAACCAGGCCTGCAACTCCGACGACTGTGTACTGCATCAGATTCTCAAACCCAACCCCAAGCTTGCCGATTTCATTGCCGATTCTCAAATCCTTCATCTCTGCGAATCAAAATTCTCCACCACAGATTTCAAAACTAGGTCATGAATCTGTTTTAAAACAGTCGGTAGGGTTTCCGCCCAGATTTCATCCATAACTTTCTTACCTGCATTGGTTTCCAAATGGCGGTGAGTTTCCATAGTTATTAACTGCAAATAATTGGTTTCTTCTTCATCCCTAGCAGCCGGCTTTGTGCCTGTGCTCCTCTCATATGCGAGATATATCTTGTTTACAGATCTAACGATCTGTAGTCCATTAGATTCAATTCAAATACATATTATTGTGAGCCAGTGATTCTTCTTTTTCTTTTGGATCAGATTTTAGAAAAAAGTTAGAGTTCATGACTCTGTTTAGAAAAGAATGAGATCAAAGAAACCATGTTAGTCGTTTTGGTTGAACTGAGATAACTCAGACCTAATAACCATTTCAAGATATGGTTATCTTGTTCAATCGATTTGATTCTTTCCATTATGGGCTTGATTGCTGCCCCAACATTAATTAATCCCTCAGGTTTGGTCATTTTCAATGTTTCTATCTTGATTCTTGACAACGATGGTTGACCCAATTTTCGATTGGAAAAAGCATGAGCGACTGAAAGTTAAGAACAAAATGAAGGTTAGAATCAAACAATCCCAAACAGGAAAAAAAAAACCATGGCTGGAGAAGAAGAAGAGCAGAAGGAAAAACCGACAAAAAAAAAGGGGAAAAACCTGAAATAGAGCATACCAGAATCAAGAAGAACCTTTTCCTAGCAAACAGAGGTTCTACTTTGTAAGAGCTTCAACTACTTCAACTGTCAAAGCTGAAACTACTCTTTCAACATTTCGGAACAAAAACCCAAGACACATCAATGTCCTGGTCGTGGGTTCGACTGGCCACATAGGAAAAATTGTGGTTAATGAGTTGGTGAATAGAGGTTTTAACGTCATCGCCATTGCCAGAGAGAGGAACGAAATTAGAGGGAGGAATAGCAGGGAAGACCTTAGAACAGTTAAAAGGAGCTAATGTATAGTTCTCCGACATTACCCATCTGCACATTTTGGAGAGCTGTCTCGAGAGCTTAGGATCTTCAATCGACGTTGTGGTGTCCTGCCTCTCTAGGCGTAGCGGTGGTGTCTAAAACTCGTGGAAGATAGATTACGAGGCTACAAAGAATAGTCTTGTAGCTGGTAGGAAATGGGGGGCTTCGCATTTTGTTCTACTCTCGGCGATTTGCGTGCAAAAGCCGCTGCTTGAATTCCAACGTGCGAAGTTCAAATTTGAGACTGAATTGATGCGAGAAGGCGAGGAAGATGAGAATTTTAGTTACAGCAATGTGAGGCTGACCGCATTCTTCAAGAGTTTGGTGGGCAGGTCGACTCGTGGAGAAGAAAATGCAGACCTTTGGAGAAGAAAACGATGAACTTAGGAGAAGAAAACGCAGAGCTCTGGAGAACAAAACGCAAAGCTCGTAGAGAAGAAATGGCAAACTCTGAGAGGAAAGATGAACCTAGGGTTTTTTTTTTTTTTTTTTGACAACTTAACAATAAACCCATTTATGTCATTTTACATTCATTAAAGGTATTTTTGGCTTAAAAAAAATTTGATATTCTTCCGTTAAGTTGTAAGTAATGATGCGGGTGAGAGTGTATGGAAAGCATTGTTAGAGGGATAGTCTGTGTAGCTTTTGTAAAGATAGGGTAATTCTGTGTATTTTCTCAATTATAGATAGGGGTGTCTGTGTAATTTTTCCTAAATTTTACTAAACCCAACTGACAGCTTTTTACCATTTCTAATTTTTAAATCCAAAATTTACCCTTAAATTGGTGTGAACTTCCCACTTTACCCTTTTTATTGTAAAACCCAAACAGTGAAATATAGTTTTCACCGTCTTTCTTCGTCTCCTATCTCTGGTGCCTGCAAACGAACCAACGAAGAAGACCCCTTCGTCTCCCATCTCTGCATGGCCTTCATCTCCCATCTCTGTTAGGGTTTCCAAACCCCTCTCCAATCTTTCTTCATTTGGTATTGCTTTTGCTTCGTTGCTATTAATTTATTGATTTCTCGATGCTCTACTTAGGGTTTATGTTAGATTGGAGGATTCATCAAAACTGAAATTGTAAGACCCGTATCAAACTAAACCGGTCTTACCACCTTGAACTAGGTCTACCCATCATGGTCGAGCCAAATGGATCAAGTGCGTGAAGGAGATAACGATCTCAGGTATTACACTGACCCAAAAACATAAAAATAAGCGGGAGGGTCGCATAACTAGCAAGGCAGGGTCAGACCCCCCCCCCCCCCAAGACAAAAAGTCAGACCCTGAGTTTCTAACCGAGGGTCGGACAATTTAGAACCAGGGGTCAACGGGATCTCCGACCCCCTCATCGACCCCCTGCTGACAGAAATCATGAATTAGGAACTTTCCAAATTTCAATGGGATTCTTTCCTAATCTCATTGGGACTTATTTTGAGAGTTTCTACTCTATAAATAGGACGTCCCTAAGCCTCTTTCACTCCTTTTAAAACCCTAATTGGATTAAGAGAAAGAGAAGAGAAGGAGAAGAAAAAGAGAAGAGAAGGAAAGTAGAGAAGAAGATCAAAGAGAAGGCTTCAGAGAAACAAGCCTAATTCTCAGGTATAGATACTATCTTCATGGAATTCTAAAGACCTTAGAATAGATAGTGAAGATGGTATGATCTAGGAGAAACCCAAATCATCCATCCATGGTTAGGTTTCAATGAAAAACCATGGGGGAGATCATTAAAACCATGTAGGTGAATAAACTATGGTTCTAAGCCATAGAACATGTATGTAATGGATTGTAGAAGCAAGCCATTGGACCCAAACACGAAGGAATGGACTGTAGGATGAAAATTTTGACTAAACCCACGGGGGGTCGCACGGGGGGTCGATGGCCAATCGACCCTACCAGACCCTAACATCGACCCCCAGTGTTTGGGAAGTCCAGACTGTGGGTGGTCGCACCCAGGGTCGATGGAAGGTCCGACCCTGGCATCAACCCCCAGTTAACAGTAGGCTTTTTAAAATCACAATTAATTCTAATTAAATTCTATCGACTTGATTAGGTCTTCTAGAGATATAATATTGATATTTAGTTGATTCTTAAAGCTTGAGAGAGGATCTACAATCAAGCAAAGGTGAGGGAACAAGACCTAAACTATTTGGTTAATAATAAATTATTTTTATTTCTTGAGTCCAATGCCATGGTTGATTCTATTCGTGTATGCTTGTTATGTGCATTCAACATGTCATCCAATATTTCTATTATTACTATTTATGTATATTTAAATTATTGTTTATAACATGATGATGATGATGATGATAGGAATAGGCATGTGAATGTATGTGTGGTTGGTGTGCTTGATGCAAGCGAGTATCAGGGGGGTGTCATAGGCCCGGCCTCAGCACTCTAGCTCTATCTATAACTCAAGTCTTGTCCACTGACATCGTCGTATCGCCATTACCTTAGCAGAGCTATTACGTCGTAGTGTATGAGGGGAGGTGGTCTCGGACCGTGTAGTCTCTGACTCTGCCGGGGGGCCTTAGCCCTATCTCTATGGATGTATTGAGGGATGCTGGGGTGAGGCTTTGGATACACTGATTGGCATTAGGATTGGTTAGTTGCGAGCCCAGTTTGCAAGCCCTCGCCAGTAGGGGCTTACGTGTTGGTATGGGTAGAATATCAGGGGAAGTGTCATAGGTCGGGCTTCAGCACTTTAGCTCTATCTCTATTCCATGATAGGGTGGATGGGGACGACAATAAACGTTAACCTTTGGGCGGGCTTCC
This sequence comes from Protea cynaroides, assembly GCA_028583415.1. Taxonomy (NCBI): domain Eukaryota; kingdom Viridiplantae; phylum Streptophyta; class Magnoliopsida; order Proteales; family Proteaceae; genus Protea; species Protea cynaroides. The sequence continues at coordinate 19,943,873 of CM053268.1, read as the reverse complement.
ACACCCTGTGCATAGGCCACCGAACCTTTCTATAGCGCATTGCAAACTTATTTACCAGACCACAAATATGAATTGATTGCATGCATATGTTTGTTGCATTGTTTTGTTTGCTCACTGAGCCATGATGTGTGCTCTCCCTCTCGATGTCGAATATTTTTAGTTGATGATGCAGGTATTACGGTCGAAGATTATATGAGTGCTCCGGTGTACGCGCGTGTTGCTGCAATGAAAGCTGAAGACTTAGTGGATACGTATGATCCCTCATGCGAGTGCAACTCATGCGTATTCAATTAGATTTTGTTTGAATTTATTAAAGGAATGTAATTGATATTTTATTTATTTATGTCTCAGTTGATACAACAATAACTTGATATTTTATTTATGATTATCACAGTTAGATTTCTCAGTTCATTTATTATTAAGACTTCCGCTATTGTGTATTTATTCTGATTATGGTTGTGGATATGTATGATTTTATTTTCAATGGACACAGCCTATTAGAGATCCTGGTTGAACTGTTGGTTTATTAACGATTCATCACACCATTCTGAATAGTGCGGAATTGGGGTGTGACAGAAATAGTTGGCGTCAGTGAGGGGATATGAATTTGTTCCCTTTTTCTTCTTCCCTGCATCCAACTAATTTGGGTACCTATTCTCGTTGTTGAGTTTGGATGGGTTTGGATGTTACAAGGCTATGCATTCTTTCTCAGTCGTAGTTTGATTAGGTTGTGGTTCTCGCGTTCCAAATTGGCATGTTTATGAATTTATTAGGGTAATAAAATTCCATATTCGTGTCTTCTCAGTTGGGTTCATTTCTTATTTTATTGATGATTGGTTTTCATATTTTTTAGTAAACATGGCACTGAGAGTTTTATTCTAGTTCATGTTTTTGGTTATCAAAGTTATTTTTCCTTTAATTGAGAGGAATTCGCCTCCTTTTTCGTTCTGGATCCTTTGGTATTCTTGCTTTCCTATCTCTGTAGCGGTTGCATACTTTGATGCAACTGTTTTTATATTTTTGGTGGCCGATTGAGTGTTTTGCAAGGATAATGTTTTGAGGGTTTGGAAGTTCGCAATAGGAACAGGGGTTAGGCTTTTCAGGGTTTGAATGTCTGAATAGGCAAAGAAGTTAGGGTTTTGGGGGTTCGAATGTGCAAACAGTGATACGGATGAAGGTTTTGAGGGATTGAATGTGCTAACAGGCACAAGGGTTAGGGCTTTGGGAGTTTGAAATAGGCACAGAACTTACCACCAAGCAGCTGAGATGCAGTTGCAATCACAATTGCAGTTGATGGTTATAGTGACCGGCGGAGACTGAGTAAGAGTAGAAGTTACGACGGGAAGGTGAGTTGCAATTGGTGGCTGGTGGTGAAGAGCATCCAGTGGAAGTTGTAGTATCTTACTTGAAGTCACGGTGGAGAAGATGATGAAGTTGAATAACATGAAGTGAAATAGATCAGAAAGTAAAATACAAGAACTTAATTTAAGGCACAAATGGTCAAGGGCATAATGGTCTACCTAAGTAAAATGGTTAAGGGCATAATGGTTGTTTCAAAGTTAACTCTAATAAAGTCTGTCAGAGGGGTGATCCATGTATTTTTCATTCAAAATGGTGTTTTTGTGTCATTTCAAGAAACTATAGGGGAGGTCTATAAAAATTTCCCTTAATATTATTATATACGATATCGACCATGTGTCAACCTTCCCATTAGATATGTACATCAAATCGGTTTTGGATATGACTGATATCGTGTTTGAAACCTGAATTTAGAACCTTGCAGAGAGGTGTTGCTTTCATTACTAAATCAAATAGAATAATATTTTCACCATAATTCCATGCAACATCTACTTAATTAAGGAAAATTTTCACCCCATAATTCCATGCAAAATTTTCATCCACTCGCACTCCCTCTATACATTGTTTTTAACTCACACAACTTCTAATTTCGCGATTAATTTCACACGCACCCCCCGCAGTTAAGTTGACTAACAGAAAATACAAAATTATCCAATTACCCTCCCTAATAACTTAACAATCAAATAACAATTTGGCAATTCAATCAAAGGAAAAAGAAAATGAGTGTTTAGAAGGGTAAATATATCATTTATTAATGGTTCGGGTGAGTATTTAAGAGGGTAAATATATCATTTATTAATGATTTGAGAGAGGGTAAGATAATAACTTAACAAATTTGAAAGGGTAATTTTGTCATTAAAAATTTATAGACCATACCACATTATCACTTAACAAACCTATCTGCTATGGCAAGATCTGTCAGATACATATTTAACAAATAAGAGAAGATGTATGAAATTAATCATGAAATTGAAGGTTAGGTGACTTAAAACAAGGAGTGAAAAGAAGACTTGGTTTACATATTAAAGCAGCCAAAGTCACCACTACAAAAAATCAAGGTTTGAAGAAAACAGAGTGAATAAAAGAAAAAAAAATGAAGAAATGAAACTCAACCAGCAGCTAGTAGATCAAAAAACACAATTCAACACATGGGAAGCATGGTTCAAGGTATTGGTACCAGATTGATTGGATTTTCAAATTGATCGATTCATATCGGTTTGGGAAGGACCAATCCCGATCCCATACCCAATACCTATCCTATTTTAATATTATTTTATTAAGGATCAACCATGCGTCAACTTATCATTGGATCTGTACCCAGTGAATCAGATTGATTTTAGACATAACCCATACCTCATCCCGATACTTGGAACTAAAACCTTGAATGGGAATGCTCGCCAATCATACGTATCCTTAAGGGCGTCAAAAATGAAACTGAACCGTATACCAAAATCGAACCGAACCTTTTAAATCGAAACCATGAAACCGATTATAAAATGGTTCAGTTTTGGTTTTAGAAATAAAACTGTTTAGTTAAAAGATTCGATTCTGGTTTCAAGAATGAAACCGTTTAAGCCGACTATTTAGAACAGTTAAAACTGACTAAACCTTTACTTTAATCCCTTCTGCTAAATGTCTATATTTGTAGAAATAAATTATATTTTAATTCCTTCCACATGGAATACTTCTAAATCGTAAGTCCACTTTTATATCTAATTAAAATTATTTTATTGATTTCCATGGCATTCCCTCTACTTTGCACATAACTCTCTTCTCTCCCTCCCAGCAATGAAACCATTTAAAAATCAATGTATTTTGAAACCGTTTAATAAATGGTTCGGTTTTAGTTTTATTCATTACACACCGAATTGAAACCAAAGCCGCACCATTAAACCAAAACCGCACCGATTACACCCTGACATATCCTCTACTTCAATATACTTCAAACAACTTTATTACTCTCCAAGACGGTTGAGATTTTATTTTTATTTTTTTACTAACGAGAGTACACTCCAAATGAAAAGACATTTTTATCCCTAGTATAACATAAAATAATACCATCTGATATAGGGATAGAAATCCTCTCCTGTGCACCTGTGGGCTGCCAAGGGCTGGATTTCAGTTGACCCACATACCCATGTATTAGTATGTGAACCGGCTGAAATCCAGCCCTTGGATCAGCCGCAGGACCCTCCTGCCGCAAGAGAGGATTTGGTTCCTATAGGGATAGGGTACATATGAGAGGTTACAAGCAGATTTTCCTCTTGAGTAAACTAATGAGCTCTTAGTCATACTCACCGTGCTAGTCAGCCCAACCCAGCCTAGGCTGCCCAATGCCCCAACTTATCATCTTTTCCATGTTAGAGTTGGTATTATCCAATACAACCCAACCTGAACTCAATCATCGTCTTAAATTTATTATGCCAATCTAACGGTCAACCTTTTTTATCTAAGAATTTCGAAGCATTTCTCACGGCCACAAAATAATGTTGTTGGTGTTCACCGTTCTTCATTTTAATCTTGTCTAGAAAAGCTGTCTGAAACCGGCCCAACCACCATCCCAGCATTTAAACCAACAGTTAGACACCGCGAAAATACAACACCACAATTTTTTTTTTTAATCCATTTCAGTATTGGTCCAATAGAGATGTAAACATATCAAATTCAAATCGAATACATCATTATACTATCTGAATTTGAATCTATTTACCAATTACCTCATTCCAATCTGATCCGAAATCCACTGGATGTATAAAAACCAAATTTGAATTCAAATTTGATTTTAACCGGTTATGAATCTGAAAAATATACACCAAACTCAAATCATGGCATGAAACGCACAATAGGTGGCAAATAGGTCTCTAAATCCATAAATGGCTGGATATCGTTTATGTTAAAACAACTATTAAGGACTTACTTCCCCCCCACAAACCCCACCACCAATAAATTAAAAAAAAAAACTAGTATGGATTTAAATGTTGTCGAAAACGTCTCATATAATCGGCATGTACGATATCGAAACGGTGAAAAATAAAAAGCATAAAAAATAAACAAGTTGTAAAGGCACAAAGATGTACGTGGTTTGGTACCGATGTGGTAACCTACATGCACAGAGCAATCTCAATGGAGCTCTTGTTGCTGTATCAGGAAAAATTACAAGCCACACCCCTCACCTTGACAACACAATACATGGGTCTCAAATTCAACAAAGAAATCTCACCAGTACAACTCACATGCATAAGTATTCCCACAAGAAACACTCACCTAGAGAAATTGTACACCCCAAGAGATCTTATAAGTAAACCTAAACCTAAAAACCCAATCCAGAGAGGAACTAGAGCTAATCAATTGTTCTCCCTTCTCTTAAGCTTTTTGAGTTTGTGACTGTGTATTTTAAGTTGTCTTGTATCATCTCCCTTTATATAGAGGGAAAAGGGAGCTTTGGGATCTTCGTCCAAACTGACTATGGCACAGAACGTAGCAAATCCTTAAAGGTGGGCGATAGCTCCACCATGATAATAGGTCAGCTTCTTCTTATTTCTCCATTTCACATTGTATTCACATTTTCCCACTTGAAGACTAATTTCCAAATAGTCTTCACAGCTTCGATTTGCCTTATCATTACCACTCACTTGGTAATCGCAAGCCCATGGGAAGTTTTGTACCAAATGAACTTCTTACTTGCAATAGGGTTCGTCAGCGTATCTACTACGTTGTCATTGGTGTGAATCTTCTGCAGCAAGATTACTCCATTTTCCACTACTTCACAAACAAGGTGATATTTTACTTCAATGTGTTCGGTATGAGAGTCAAACATTGGAATAACAATCAAATATAACAAACTCTGACTATCACAATGAATAGTAATTGATTTATGCTTGATCTTCAGTTCATTAAGCAATCTCTTCAGCCATATGCCTTCTTTGCATGAATCTGTTGTTGCAATATACTCAACTTTTATAGTTAATAAAGCCACCATAGATTGAATCTTGACATCCAACTGATTGCACCATTGGCTAAAGTGAAACAATAACGTCTGTCACAGTCTTCTGCATAATCTAAATCTACAAACCCAACCAACTGTAACTTTTGGCTACTATAATAAATAGCCATGTCCGAAGTACCCTTCAAGTAATAAAGGATCCACTTCACAGCAGTCCAATGATCTCGATCTGGATTCGCCATGTACTTGCTAACTACTCCTACTGCTTAAACAATGTCTGGTCTCGTATACACCATGGAAAACATAAGGCTTCCTACTACTGATACATATGGTACTCGAGTCATCTCTATCTTCTCTGCTTCCTTGCTAGGACTCTGTTCAGAAGATAATCTACAGCTAATAGGAAGTGAAATATTAACTGGTTTAGAATGTTGTATATTGAAGCGACGCAGAACCTTTTCAACATAACTCTTTTAGTTATCCAGATCTTCCTATTCTTTCGATCTCGAAGTACAGTCATCCCAAGAATTTGATTTAAGGCACCCAAATCTTTCATATCAAATTCCCTAGCTAGGTGAGCTTTTAATTCTGCAAGACTACCTTTAAAGGTACTTGCAACTAGCATGTCATCAACATACAACAACAATATTATGAAGCCATCATTACCATGACTGCGAACATAGGCATAATGATTTGCTTCACATTTTTTGGACCCTAAGCTCACAATGAAAGAATTCAATCGCTTGTTCCAGCATCTTGGCTCTTGCTTCAAGTCATATAGCGATTTGTTCAGCCAACAAACCAAATCCTTCTTGTTTTCTTCAACAAAACCTTCTGGTTGATTTTTACAAAAATTTCTTCATCAAGATTTCCATGCAAAAAGAAAGTTTTCACATCCAACTTCTTAAGCTCTAAGTCAAGCACAGCTGCCATACTCAACACAGTACGAATAGTAGTTAGACGCACAACTAGAGAAAATATTTCGTTGAAATCAACACCTGATTTCTGAGCATAGCCCTTCACCATTAATTGAGATTTGAATCATTCAACATTCCCATTAGTATCGCTTTTCAACTTGTAGACCCACTTGCAACCAATAACCTTTTGCCCATTAGGCAGCTTGACAAGATCCTAAGTCTTATTTTTATATAGTGCTTCCATCTCCTCTTCCATATATGCCCTCCATTGAAAAGCATCGTTGGACTCATAGGCTTCTCAATATGTACAAGGCTCATGCTCTTTAGTGATCTAAGCATAAGCCGTGACCTAATCCTTGAGCCAAACATGAGGATTTGTATAGTTCTTTTGGGTCATCCTTGGCCATCTTGAGTTTCAGCACCTGGTATGCTCTTCATTAGCTTCATCACCTTCAGTATTGGTCATTCATTCTTCAGATTGATTTTGAACTTCTTTGAGTGATTTAAGTTCAAACATCTGTGGCAAGTCAAAACTTGATGTTTCTTTGTCTTTCTGCAATGAATATTCATTGAACACAATATTTCTGCTAATAACCAACTTATGGGCAGTAGGATCCCATAACCTGTACCCCCTTTACTCCTACTGTATAGCCAAGAAAATACATTTTCTAGACCTCGTATCAAGCTTAGTCCTTAATTCTTTAGGACCCACATATAAGCATTTCAACCAAAAGTACAGAGAAGTGAATAATCAACAGATTTTCCAGACCATACCTCTTCTGGAATTTTCCTATCTAGAGTAGTTGTTGGGGAACGATTCACCACGTAACAAGATGTACATGCAGCTTTAGCCTAAAACTTCTGATCTATTTCAGCATAGCTCAACATGCTTCTAGCACAATCCATCAGCATATGATTCATATGCTTAGCTACTCTGTTTTATTATGGAGTTTTGGGAACCGTGTAGTGCTTCTGAATTCCATGCTCGCTATAAAACTCTACGAATTCTTGCAATATATATTCTCCTCCATTATCAGTTCTTAGACATTTTATTTTTGTTCCTTTTTATTTTCCACCAATGCTTTAAACTTCTTAAAAGAAGCAAAAACATCACTTTTCTTTTTAAGAATATAAATCCAAATTTTTCTAGAATAATCATCAATAACAGAAAGAAAGTACCTTGAGCCACCAATAGACTCAACAGGAGTTTCCCAAATGTCAGAATGTATCAAATCAAGAATATTTTGACTTTTAGCAATAGAATAGCAAAAGGAGCTCTATGATGCTTTCTAGATAGGCAATCTTCACAAAAATCTATATTAACAGATTTTAAACCAGGAAGAAGGTCTCTATCAAGAAGTACCTTTAGTCCTTGCATTCTCATGTGTCCCAAGCGTCTGTGCCAGATAATTGTAGACTCTATCACAGAATTTACGACAATAGTATCACCAACCATAGTGTCTCCAATCAGCCTATACAGAAAGAACATGTTACGGTTTAATTATTTTTACTAGATTTTTTATTATTATTTTTATTAAGTTTGTAGATTATTTGTTGGTTAAAGTCCAAGTTTTTCAAATTACTTTGTGGTCAATTGTTGTTAGCTAAAAATAAGGAGAGTTATCTAACTTAGTCGTAGGTGCTTCTTGTCCTATTTAATAGGGATTGTTAGTGGGGTTTATTTAATGGAATATCCTATTTTATCTAAACTTTGTATTTGAACGTGGGAGTTATACTCTCCTATTTTCTTGTAAAAAGATTATTAAATAACGAAATACCATCCGTTGGAGGATATCTTGGAAAAAAAACTATTGACGTATTCAAAGAGGCAAGGTTTCCTCAATTAAACCTATTACTTGTTTTTTAAGTTTCCTTCCTCCTCGTATTATCACAATAGGTACGTCCAATGGAAAATAAATAAGATCTTCATACGTACGTACCAAGGTGGTATTAGAGCTCAGGCATGGACCAAAGGGTGGATCACTTGGAGAATGTTGTGCAGTCCTTTTCATCTACGCAAAAAGAGATGATGAGCCAAATTGCTGACATGTTCGACAAGTTGAATGCTAGGGTGGATCAACTAGCTGCCCAATCCAATCGAGAAGTAGGAGGAACTTCAAACAATCGAGAATGCAAGTTCAGGTAATAGTAATGGCAATAATAACCTTAATGTATCTTTATCGTCATTTGCTCCTCCTAAGCTTGTGAAGTTGAATTTTCCTTGCTTCAATAATGAAGAAGATCCCACTAGTTGGATTTATAGGGCAAAACAATTTTTTCGATTTCATGGGACCCCTATTGATGAAAGAGTATCTTTGGCATCTTTTCATCTTGAGGATGATGTCTAGTTGTGGTTTCAATTGCTGAAACAAAAAAACTCCCATCATAACTTGGGAAGAATTCAAGGAAGGACTCCATGTTCAATTTGGCCCTAATCAATTCTGTGACTTCTTTGGTGAACTCACCAAACTTCAACAACATGGTTCAGTACGGGATTATCAAAATCAATTTGAACGACTCTTGTCCAAGGTTGGGCATCTTCCACAACTTCAGCAAGTTAGTTGTTTCATTAGTGGGCTATGACAATCCCTTTAAATTGACGTACAGGCTAAACAACCTACATCCTTATCAGCTATAATCGGTTGGTTCGATTGTATGAAGCTCGTGACTCATCCCAAAGCCAATTGGTATTGACGGATTCCAAGGAGAGCGTCTCAACTAAGAAGGAAGTTTCCATCAGTCAATTAACGGTTCCTGTAAAAAGGATGTCACAAATTGAATTGCAAGAGCGGCGTTCTAAGGGTTTATGTTATAATTGCAATGAGAAGTTCATCCCAGGACATTGATGCAAGAAGTTATTTTTTATTGAGGTTTGCCAGGAAGATGAAGAGGACGGTGATGTGGTAATGGATCATGGGTGAAATAAATTAATGATTATGGCATTAAGGACAATGCTAAATGTTAAGGGGGGAGGAGTTGTTACGGTTTAATTGTTTTTATTAAATTTTTTATTGTTTTTTTATTAAGTTCCTAGATTATTTGTTGGTTAGAGTCTAAGTTTTTGAAATTGCTTTGTGGTCAATTGTTGTTAGCTAAAAATAAGGGGAGTTATCTAACTTAGTCGTAGGTGTCTTCTTGTCCTATTTAATAAGGATTGTTAGTGGGGTTTATTTGATGGAATATCCTATTTTATCTAATCTTTATATTTGAATGTGGGAGTTATACTCTCTTATTTTCTTGTAAAAAGATTATTAAATAACGAAATACTATCCGTTGGAGGATATCTTGGAAAAAAAACTATTGCCGTATTCAAAGAGGCAAGGTTTCCTTAATTAAACCTATTACTTGTTTTTCAAGTTTCCTTCCTCCTCATGTTAGCACAATAGGTACGTCCAAGGGAAAACGAGATCTTCATATGTATGTACCAGAACATGCACATGGATTGAACCGATTTGGTCCAGACCGATCTGGGCTGGATCAGGCTAGACTTGTTGAGGTTGACTAGGTTAGACTGACTTGAGTTGAGTCGGGTGAAGCTGAGATTGGCTTTTCTCTCTCTTTCTGTCATTTTATGAGCTATTTTGGCTTTCATCTGCATTACATAATTTTTCGACGGCCTTTGCTTAGATTTTTCACTCTCACTTTGAAGGGGACTGAAAATAGAGCATATTGGTGCTTGAATAGCCTAATTTGGATGTCGGATGATCAAGATATAACTGAATGAAGTTCAATCAATTCAATTTACGATAATTCATCCAATAAATCCTCAATTTATGATAATTTGCATAAAAGTCCCTGGAATATTTATGCACATTTCAATCTGACTAATATCGCGATATCTTCTCCATCTGACATTGAAATTGAGCGATTCTAGCCTCATTTCAAAGATAATTCCATGACCTACATATTGATGCAGTTTAGAACCCATGACCTTGCTGTGGGGCCCTTGAAATCATCCTCAAAGTCACCACTAAAATCCAAACCTTGAATTGGGACCCGTAACCTTTCCTGCTTACTAGGGGACACTCTAGTTCAGCTCAGAACACCGTAGAGAGCATACAGAGACTGATCGACTATCGATTTGAGAGAGTTTCACTCACCACCCCTATACTTTATCCAAATTTTCATTCATCTCCCCTCTCTTGCTATCAAGGCTCTGATTGGCTAGGGATGACAAAAATGGGTGCTTACACAATCCTTTTGTTACACCAAATATATCATGGACCCTTGCAACCCAAATCAATTAACTGATAAGAGTCCACCATTTCTTGAAACATTTGAATGTCATGGTTATTAGCAGAAGTTCCCCCTTATTTTTCTTGCCATGATAAATAGAAATTTAAATCACCTAACACTAATCAATCATGATTCCGATTAGCACGAAGTGAGATCAGTCGGTTCCAAAAAAATTGACTCCTATTCAGAATACAAGCACCATAAGCAAATGTAATATGATTAATAGAACCATTATTAAGTACAACTGTAGCATCTACAATGTATGGATCCCACTCATATATATATATATATATATATATATATATATATAGTAACAAAATCATTCCATAACATTGTTAGGCCTCCAAATAGACCAATCAGGTCAACAGTGAAGAGATTTGAGTAAGGTAGTATGTGTTGAAGTTTTTCTAGTTTTAATTTTTAACCCTTAGTCTCCATAAGAAAGATGAGATCCAGGCGAGCTGTACTGGAGAGATAAGTAAGCAATCGAACTATTATGGGTCTCTCAATCCCTTGACAGTTCCAACTTAAGAGCTTCATTATGACCCATGGTGCTGGTCTTTCCCAGACACCATGGGATTTCGAGAAACAAGTGAATCCAGAGAAAGTAACTGAACAGTGGATGGCATGAACTATGAAGTAACCGGAGTAGAGACACTTACAAAATGGGGACGCTTCCTCTTAGGTGTTGGGTGTATTGAGTAAGGACCCTGTTGACCTTTAGAGTGCAATTGACCCTTAAACTTTCTATGGTTGTTCACCAATGCAAAGGACCCAACCTTGTCGGTTAAGGGGTCGAATATGGGAGTTAGTGAGGATTGCTGACCATAGCATGGTTATAGGATAGAGAGGGTATTATGTGAGACTCGTATCGTACTAACCGGTCTTACTACCTTGCATCAGGTCTCCCTATCATGGTTGGGCCAAGCGGACCAAGTGCGTGAAGAAACCACAAGGCTAGTTATGAAATTGAACCCGAAATTAGCTAATTAGGAGCGTGTGGTCGCATACCTAAATAGGTGTGGTCGACCACACCTCAGAATAAAGCGACCACAGAAGTCTGGGATGTGTGGTCGCAGTTTTTAGCTGTGTGGTTGACGGGTTTTGCGACCACACTTGCGACCACACGAAGTCAGATAGACTCCGTGATTAGGAAACATTTCTAATCCGAAGGGGGTTCTTTCCTAATCTAAGTAGGACTCTATATGGAGGGTTTTTCTCTATATATAGGATGCCCCTTAGCCTCTTTCATCCTTTTAGAACTCAAACTGAAAGAGAAAGAAAGAGAAGAGGAGGAAGAGAAGGAGAATTGAAGAGAAAGACTAAGAGAAGGAAATTCAGAGAGAACTCTGAATCTTCAACAAGTATAAGGTATGAAACCATCCCCCACATCAGTTGAATACCTAGAATAGATCATGGAGGAGATAGTGATTCAAATTGAAACCCCAATCATCAAACCATGGACAAATTCAAAGAGATCCATGGAGGGAATCTATTAGGATGATAGATTGTGTAAAATATGAATTTTAAGCCATCAAACAATCGTAGGAAGGATCATGATGATGAGCCAAGGAATCAAAATATGAAGGAATTAAGTTGGGAGTGTAAAAGTCAACCATCACATGTGTGGTCGCATGTTATGCGACCACACGAGACACACATAACTGACCACACACCCTCGGCAAAGTTCCAGGGAGGGTGTGGTCGCATGGTATGTGACCACACGTAGCGACCACACACCCTCGAGAAAGTTTCAGGAAGGGTGTGGCTGCATGTATGGTCACATAATATGCGACCACACATAGCGACCATACGCCCTCAGGGAAAATTCAGGGAGGGTGTGGTTGCATGTATGATCACATGATATGTGACCACACCTTGCGACCACACACCCTGTAGTCACAGAAACTGAGACCACAGGTGCAGCCACACCTGCGACCACTCAGTTTCTGGAAGTCTAAATTGCTAAAAATAAATATTAATTTAAAATCTATAAAATTTTGTTAGGTTTTCAAGTGGTCTAAAAGTGATTTACAAAACTTGAAGAGGAACAACCATCGACTAACGGTGAGAGAACAAAACCTAAATTAATTGGTTAATAATAAACTGTTTTACTTATTTAGTCCAATGCCATGAATGATTCTATGCTTGTATGCTTGTAATGTGCATTTCACATGTCATCCAATATTCCTGCTATTACTGCTCATGCATATTTAATTCTGTTTATTTATAACATGATGATGATAATGATGCTAGGAATAGGCATGTGAATGTATATGTGTGGTTAGTGTGCTTGATGCGAGTGGAGCATCAGGGGGAGGATGTGACATTGTGGTTCATCCTGGTCACCAGACTCTAGCTCTATCTCTACCCAAGTCTTGTCCACTAACATCGTCGTATCGCCATTACCTTAGCAGAACTATGGCATCAGGGGAGGTAGTCTTGGACCGTGTAGTCTTTGACTCTTTCGGGAGGCCTTAGCTCTATCTCTATGGACGTATTGAGTGATGCTAGGGTGAGGCTTTGGATACACTGTTTGACATTAGGATTGGTTAGTTGCGAGCCCAGTTTGCAAGCCCTCGCCAATAGGGGCTTACGTGTTGGTATGGGTAGGGCATCAGGGGAAGTGTTATGCAGTGTTTGATACGGGCACTTTAGCTCTATCTTTATTCCATGATGGGTGTATGTGGGACAACAATGGTGTTTGATCCATTGGGCGGCTTCACACACTCGTGTATAGAGGTGCGGCGGCCACCAATCCTTTCTATTGCACATTGCAAACTTATAAACCAGACCAAAGATATGAATTGAATGCATGCATATGTCTGTTGCATTGTTTTGTTTGCTCACTGAGCCATGATGTATGCTCACCCTTTCGACGTCGAATATTTTAGTTGGTGATGCAGGTCCTACCGTGGAAGATTATATGAATGCACCAATGTACGAACATATTGCTGCGATGGATGTGGAAGCTATGGTGGAGTCGCATGATTCGTCATGCGAGTGCAACTCATGTGTTTTCGATTAGATTTAGTTGTTGGATTATCAAAACATGTAATAGATTACTTTATTTTATTTTATGTCTTTAGTCATTTGGAGATAATTGGATAATTAATTATGTTATCACTATTAAATACTCAGTTCATTTATATTAAAGACTTCCACTATTGTTTATTTACTCTGATTATGGTTGTGGTTGTATCTGGTTTAATCAAATAGACACGGCCTATACGAGATCTTGGTTGAACCGTTGGTTCATAGACGATTCATCACACCATTATGGTTGGTTCAGAATTGAGGTGTGGTAACTTGGTATCAGAGCTCTCGGGCTCTATCTATTAAACTTGTATACTTCCACAAGAGTTGGTGAACTGAGTTAGGATAAAATTTAAAAGTTTTAATAAGAACACACCATAAACACCTGTGCTGTATGAGACAATAACTAAGACAGAGAATAATGCACATATGAAAAGGAGAAACAAGTTCTATGTATATATCAATTGAGAATAAAACTAACATATATCCAAATCAGAGTACGGTCCATAATCCGGACAGTTACTCTATAGTATATAGTAAAAAGAAAAAAGAAATAAAGGCATCATGGAGCTGGGGGTGCTGGAGGAGGAGGTACCTCACGATCTCGATCATAATCCTCAACATATACCCTCGTAAGCCAGGCTACCTGAGTCTGAGTCACCTGAAGACTAGCTGTCAGATCCGCCACCCACTGATCAGTAGCACGCTGGGCCTCCCGAATCTCACCCAGCAACCCCATCACGTCATCTGGTGGTGGGTGCGAAGGACCAGCTGAGTAGGAAGGAACCCGAGAAGGGCCATGTCACACCCCAATTCCACACTGTTCAGAATGGTGTGATGAACCGCTAAACAAACAACGGCTCAACCAGGATCTCTAATAGGCTATCCCCGTGTTATCCAAACTTTACACGCATCCACAATCATAATCAGAGTAATACACAATAGCGGAAAATTTATAAATAATATGAACTGAGAACTAAAATGATACCCATAAATAATAGCAAATTATTCTGTGTTTAACTAAGACATAAATATTTAAATACCAAATACATGTCTTATAACTCCAAATAAGAAAACTACAAAAAATATCTAAGCGAATACACACGAGTTGCACTCGCAAGAGGAGTCGTGTGTATCGTCTTTAGCTCCAACATCCATAGCTGCTACAGTTCCATACGCTGACAGGTTCATATAATCTTCAACAGTATATCCTGCATCATCAACTAAAAATATTCGACGTCGAGGGGTGAGCACACAACACGGCTCGGTGAGTAGCCAAAACAATGCAACATTACATATGCATGCAAAAAGTCAATTCATATCTTTGGTCTTGGTTTATAGTTTGCAATGTGCAATAGAAAGGTTGGGTGATCAAAGGTTAACGTTTATTGATACCGCCTCTATACACAGGGTGTGGAAGCCCGCCCGAAGGTTAACGTTTATCGTCGTCCCCATCCACCCTACCATAACATTATACAACAAAGGTTAACGTTTATTGCTATATAATGCTATACCAACACGTAAGCCCCTGTTAGCGAGGGCTTGCAAACTGGGCTCGCTACTAACCAATCCTAATGCCAAACAGTGTATCCAAGGCCTCACCCCAGCATCCCTCAGAACATCCATAGAGATAGAGCTAAGGCCCCCCGGTAGAGTCAGAGACTACAAGGACCGAGACCACCTCCCCTGATACTCTACGACATAATAGTTCTGCTAAGGTAATGGCGATACGACGATGTCAATGCACAAGACTTGAGTTAGAGATAGAGCGAAAGTGCTGAGACCCGCCAAAGGTTAACGTTTATTGACGTTCTCATCACACCTCCCCTGATACTCTCTCGCATCAAGCACACCAACCACACACATACAAGCACATGCCTATTCCTATCATCATCATCATCATCATGTTATAAACAGTAAAGTAGATATGCATGTACAGGTAATAGAAATATTGGATGGCATGCTGTATGCACACTACAAACATATTCGCATAGAATCAAACATGGCATAGGACTCAAGAAATAGAAAATAGTATATTATTAACCAATTTAGTTTGCGGTTAAGGTTCCTCACCTTAGCTTGCTAATAGATATTTTCCAAGCTTTCGATTCACTGTTATAACGGTATTATATTGCTAGCAAACCTAACAAAGTCGATAGAACTTAATTAGAATTAATTCAGAATTTAAAAACCATTCTGTCAACTGAGGGTCGATGCTAGGGTCGATGCTAGGGTCGATGGGTCTATCGACCCTCCCAGATTCCCGAACTTCCCGAATGCTGAGGGTCGATGGTCTGAAACACCTAGGGTCGGATGGTCTATCGACCCTCGGTGCGACCCTTGGTGCACTCTGGTCCAATTTCCACTTGTTAATCTATTCTTCGTATTTGGGGTCCTATGGCTTGCTTCCTACATTCACTCAACATTCATTCCATGGTCTAGAACCACGTATGATTCATCTAGATAGCTTTCGTGCATCCTCCCATGGTTTTCCATGAAAACCTAACCATGGATGGATGGTTTGGGTTTCTCCGAAATCCTACACTCAATCATATCTAACCTAAGGTCTGTAGAAACTCATGGAATTAATATCCATACCTGAGAAGATTACTTTCCTCTGCAATTTCTTCTCCTTTTTGCTAAGCCTTCTTCCTAGCCTCCTTTCTTCCTCTTTTCCTTCTTCTCTCTTTCTCTCAATTCAATTAGGGTTGTGAAAGGAGTGAATGTGGCTTAGGGACATCCTTTAAATAGACTAGGAATGTCCTATAATAATCCCATTGAGATTTGGAAAGAATCCCAATCGAAAATTAGGAAATTTTCTAATTTCAGCTTTTGTCAGAAACCAAGGGTCGATGGGAGGGTCGATGATCCCGTCGACCCTAGGGTCTTAAGCTGTCCGACCCTCCCTCAAAAACTGAGGGTCGATCTTTCTGGTTTTGGGAGGTCCGACCCTGCTTAGCTAGGTGTGCGACCCTCCCTAGAATTAAGTGTTTTTGGGTCGATTTCATACCTGGGATCTCGATCTCCTTCATGCCCTTGGTCCACTTGACTCGACCATGATGGGTAGACCTGGTTCAAGGTGGTAAGACCGGGTTAGATTGACACGGGTCTTATAACTCCCCCAACTTATATAAATTTCGTCCTCAAAATTGAACGTACCTTCTGAGTCAAACAAGTCAGGGTATTGCTTCCTCATAGCATTTTCTTCTTCCCATGTAATCTCTTCCATGTCTCTACTTTTCCATGTGACCTTAACATAGTAGATATCTCTGTTGCGTAGACGTTGAACTTTTTGACTAGTGATTTCCGTTGGTATTACTTCAAATGTCAAATCATCAGTTAGTTCCGGCAAATCTACTATCAACACATGTGTTGGGTCTTTGACATACTTCTTCAATAAGGATATGTGAAATACGTCATGCACACTTGACATAGATGGTGGTAGTGCTAACTGATAAGTTACTTTTCCACGCTTAGCCAGAATCTCATATGGTCCGACATATCTTGGACTTAATTTTCCTTTCTGTCCGAACCTCTTCAATCCTCGCATAGGCGATACTTTCAAGAATACTTTTTCGCCTACGGCGAACTCTAGATCTCTTCGTAGAGTATCTGCGTATTGCTTCTAACGGTTCTGAGCTACTCTTATTCTTTCCTTGATGATGTCGACCACTCGACAAGTCTCTTCAATAAATTCTGGTCCAACGATACTACGTTCTCCAACTTCATTCCAAAACAAGGGAGTTCGACACTTCCTACCATACAGTGTTTCATAAGGTGACATCTGTATAGTAGCCTGGTAGCTGTTATTGTAAGCGAACTCGATCAATGGTAACTTCTCGTCCCATGATCCCTTGAAATCAATCACACATGCTCGTAGCATATCTTCTAAGATCTGAATTGTATGCTCCGACTGTCCGTCAGTCTGTGGGTGGAATGCAGTACTGAACTTCAATGTTGTACCCATAGTCTTTTGTAGTCCTTCCCAAAATTTAGAAGTAAATCGTGGGTCTCTATCAGACACAATGCTTTCTGGAACACCGTGTAGCCGAACAATATTATCCACATACAGCTTTGCTAACCTTTCCAATGTATACTGGGGTCGTATCGGTATGAAGCGAGCTGTCTTAGTCAGACGGTCTACAATCACCCAAACTGCGTCAACTACTCGAGGAGTCAATGGTAGTCCAGTGACGAAGTCCATAGTGATGCAGTCCCATTTCCAAGCTGGTTCCGGTAATGGTTGTAACAGTCCTGCGGGTCTTTGTCGTTCCGCCTTTACCTTCTAACAATTTAGGCATTGAGACACGAACTTGGCTACATCTGCCTTCATTCCCCTCCACCAATACAGTTTCTTTAGATCATGATATATTTTTGTACTTCTAGGATGTACCGAGTAGATGGTGGTATGGGCTTCTTTCATGAGTCGGTGTCTAATGTCTACACTTTCTGTTTCGGGTACACATATTCTTCCTTTGTATTTCAGTACCTTCTCGTCACCCAAGGTGAATTCAGGGTTAGTCCTACCTTTCTCAATATCTTCTTGTACTGTTGTCAGATAAGGATCTGCTTTGATAGCTGTCTTCACTTCGTCCACTATATCCGGTATAATCTTCAATGCTGCGAACATATTTGAAAACCGATGAATGAACCCTTGGTTGGTTGATCCATCCGGTGTATCTATCACATACTGCTTCGTTGCCGTGATTAAACACCATTCCATTGGTATACATTGCTGCGGTCGTGCTGGTTTCTCCTTGAGATTTTATCATTGCTTTTCCGCTCAATGCATCCGCTACCACGTTCGCTTTCCCGGATGATACCTGGATATCACAATCATAGTCTTTCAATAATTCCAGCCATCTTCTTTGTCTCATATTTAACTCCGTCCGATTAAATAGATAAGTAAGACTTTTATGGTCCGACTTAATCCGAAACTTCTCTGTATAGGTAGTGTCTCCATATCTTGACAGCATGTACTACAGCCGCTAATTCCAAATCGTGAGTTGGGTAATTTTTCTCATGTACCTTCAACTGTCTCGATGCATACGCAACTACTTGTTCTCCTTGCATAAGCACACATCCTAATCCCAATCCCGATGCATCGGTGTATAAGGTAAATGTCCGTCCTGGAACGGGAATGGTTAAAATTGGAGCGGATATCAATCCGGTCTTCGGTGTTTGAAAGCCCTTTTCACACTTATCCGTCCATACAAACTTTTCTCCTTTCTTGGTCAAACCGGTGAGAGGTACGGCAATCCGAGAATAGTCTTCTACGAATCTCCGATAATATCCAGCTAGACCCGAAAACTTCTAATTTACGAGACGCTCTTTGGTGCTTCCCACTTCACAATAGCTTCGATCTTCTTGGGGTCCACTTTGATTCCTTCCGCGGATACTACAAGGCCTAAAAATGCGACTTCGCTTAGCCAAAACTCACACTTAGAAAATTTGGCGTATAACTTTTCTTTCCTCAAATGGCTGTAGGGCTGCGTTTAGGTTCTTGACATGGGTTTCCTTGTCCTTGGAGTATACCAATATGTCATCAATAAATACTATCACCGACGTGTCCAACATATCGTGGAAAACTCGGTTCATAAGTTCCATGAACGTTGCCGGTGCATTAGTTAGTCCGAAAGACATCACTAAGAATTCATAATGTCCGTATCTTGTCCTGAAAACTGTCTTCGGAATGTCACCTTCCTTAATTTTCAATTGATGATAGCCCGATCGAAGATCGATCTTTGAAAATACCTTCGCTCCTTGTAACTGATCGAACAAGTAATCGATCCCGGGTAGTGGATATCGATTCTTGATTGTCAGCTTATTCAACTCTTTATAGTCGATACATAACCGAACGCTACCATCTTTCTTCTTCACGAACAACACCGGTGCTCCCCATGGAGATATACTGGGTCTAATATAACCCTTATCCAGCAGTTCTTGTAGTTGCACTTTTAATTCCTTCAGTTCAGTAGGAGCCATTCTATAAGGTGCTTTTGATACCGGTGCGGCTCCAGGTATCAGGTCTATTACAAACTCCATGGCTCGATCGGGTGATAATCCGGGTAGTTCCTCCGAAAATACATCAGAAAAATCTCGCACTACATCAATATCTTCCATTTGTGGTACGTCCTTGGTTAGGTCGACCACTGATACTAGATATCCGATCGCTCCTTTCTCAAGGCACTTCTTAGCCTTTAATGCTGAGAGTATGAGCTTGCGTCTCCTGGAAGTTTGGTTCCCGAGAAACCGAATTCTGCTCCTTCTTTGTCTTTAAACGTTAGCTTCTTCTCGGTGCATAACAAATTTCTGAGTGCCGAGCTAACTAGTCCATTCCCAAGATGACGTCAAAGTCCCGCCATCTCAAGTTGTATTAAGGTTGCATCCAAGGTCTGCTCTCCAATGAGAACTGGACATGGTCCATAACCTTTCTCTAATTCCACTTCTAATCCCATCGGTGACCGTACAAGTAATTTGTAGTCTAATGTTTTGATGGGCAGATTGGTCTTCTTTCCAAACGACACAGATATAAATGAATTGGTAGCTCCTGAATCAAAGAGTACTCTGGCAGGTACGCCATTGATAGGTACGATACCTGTGATCCGTTTTTACTTAGTCTACATATTCAATCAGTGTAATTATAATCTTAAAGTTTCGGTCATACCTGTGACCACATCGGGCGATGCGGCTGCATCCTCCGATGTAACAAGCATATACCCATCCTTGATGTAACAGCTTTTTGGGTTTTGGGCACTCTCTTGCCATATGCCCCGGTTGGTTGCGATTATAGCACTTCGGGGCTTCGAATTTGGCTTCGGCCGAGGTTGAGCTGCGGGGATAGTCTTGGTTGCAGCATTAAAATTCTGAGGGACGGAAAGGCTTATACGTCCCGTTGTTGCCTCCGTTATAGGAGTTTTCGGCTGGTCTCTTAATTCCTCCGCTCTGGGGAGAAATAGCTCTCCTTCCGCCTCGATTCAATCACTCGAGCAATCCGAACAGCTTCAGTTGTATATGTTCTTCTCTAATCCCAAAACATGTTCTCTGATACTTCCTCTCAGTCCCGCGACGTATCTACGGATTTTTGTATCTTCTTCTTGCATGCTAGCCGGTGCGAAGAAAAATAGTTCTTCGTAACGTTGTTGATATGAGTCTACGGACATCCGCCCTTGGTACGGACTTCGAAATTCCTTTTCCATTGAATCTCGAAGCTTCTTGGGAAATACTTCTCGAAGAATGCTTCTTTATATATAGCCCATGTCGTAGGGCGTGCTTGGTCAATAAGTATGTCTTTGTAGATTTCCACCAATGGTGTGCGTCGCCTTTGAGCATGAAGGTGGCGCATAGTACTTTCTCTTCCTCGGTGATAGTCATCATGAGGAAGTTCCTTTCCATCTCATCTATCCAATTGTGCTGGCCACGGTGGATCGGACGGTTTACCGTTGAATTCTCTCGGTTTCATTTTCAAAAATCTCTTTACTAGCCGGGAGTGATCCAGTTGATTTTGATATTCCCCAAACATAGGGGGTGGATACTGATAGTTCCCTTGGGCTGCTTCTGAGGCTTGCACAGGAACTGGTGCAGTCGATTGTTGCGGTGTCTGAGGGGCTGGGTGGTTACCCACCGGTGCTGCACTAGCTTGCCCAGTGTGCATGGCTGCGGCCCGAGTGGCTTGGAACATAACTCCCATCGCAACCTGCATTTGAGCTTGTGCATGTTGCATTTGTTGTAGCTGTTGAGCGGATTCATCACCACCGTTGTTAGCTCGGTGTGTGGTGGTGGCAAATTCGTAGGGTTTGCCGGCTCGAGATTACCCCGTGCATAATTGTTCTCTTGACTAGTCTCATCCACGGGTGGTGGTGGTGGGACCGTATTTCGGGTCTGTCGGGTAACTCTACGTCTAGACATATTTTCTTTCCGAGATGGGTGGTGCCTGAAAATCATCAAAATCAGTGAGAAATCATTTATACTTCATGTAGGCACGCTAACCGATATAAAATTTGAATCCTCAATTCATTCTGAAAAAAAATACTGTCTTTTCTATGTAGGGTCGATAGTGAGGGTCGATGGTATGTCCGACCCTTGGTATTCGACCCTGGGGAATGACCTTTGTTCTTCCCGAGAGCCGAGGGTCGATGCGAGGGTCGATCGGTGTCCGACCCTCAGTCCGACCCTTGAATTTCTGTCAGATTCCCGAGAGCCGAGGGTTGATTGGAGGGTCGATCCGAGGGTCGTTGGTGTCAGTCGAATTGTCCGACCCTCGGACTAAAAATCAGATTTTTAAGATCCGATTCTGGGTCATTTCTCACTATTCCCCCTCCGTTTCGACTCGTCTCTACTCTCCGAGTTGCTACAGTGCTACTTCGATTGTGGATCGTTCCTAGTCCGAATTTCGACATCCACATCACCCCTACAGGTATACTTTCCCAACTTTACCTGTTTTTAGGTTTTTATTTCTAGGTTTTTGCTCCTTTAACTTGTATTTTTCAAATTAAACTTTTTCCAACCGTAAAATTTCGATTTTTATTGGGGACTTTTGTTATTGGGGTCTTGAGGAACGAAAGCCCTCAAAAAATTTGCAGTTTCATCGATTGGTTATCGAGAAACTTAAATTTTTCTCTTTTTGCCCTAATTTGTCAACATTTTTGGTTTTTCTTGAATTTCTCCAAATTAGACCTTATCTCTTTAAAATTTTCTCTACTGCCTGTAGGTTGTAGGATATGTTTTAACTTACGTAGTTCCTACGCCCACTTGTATGGTGAAAAATGGGACTTTATTGTTAACTTTCGTAGTTATTAAATCCAATTTTGGATTTTATCCTACTAACTCTTGGTTTATTTTCTCTTTCTTATTTTTTGCAGGTACTATGGCCCGTACTAAAGTGCCAAGATTGCGTGATCCTCTTCGTTTCCGTTCAAATGAGGCCGAGGCATAGTATGCCTACTATACAGGCAAGAAAGTGGAAGGGGGTCGTATGGTGAACCCGGCTGATCTAGCCTTGTTCAACATCGAGAGAGCTTTTGGCAACATGGGGTGGCTCCCTTGTCATCACATACGACGCGTGCACATGTCCGGACTTGGTGCGCCGTTCTATTGTAATCTCCGGTGGTGGGGGATTACAATGATGTTGAGCGGGTCGGGAGTTGCGCATCACTAGCTACGTCAAGGGGGTGCACATTTCTTTTGACTATCGGCAGCTGGCCGATCTGTTGGGCATTCCCTTCGATGGCCCTATGGTGTACTTGTCGCCGGGAGAGCCACGGTTCGTTGAGATGGAGATGAGAGCAGAGATCGGCAATCGGTTGCTCCGTCCCGATAGATGGCGGATGAGAGCTTGCTACTTGCGTCCATCTCCACGAGTCTTCTGCAAGATTATCCAAGATAATCTGATTCCGCGAGTGGGCACTATGAGAGGGTGTCTCAGATTGACCCAGTTCTTGATCTACGGCATATGCACTCGACAACCGGTCTGCCTTCCTTACATCATCATGCGGGACGATGATCGGTGCCACATTGTCCGGTCACGGGGGTAATCTACCCTATGGACGCATGATTCTGATGCCCCTTGACCGCTTGGGGGTGGATCTGGTTGATGAGAAAATCCAGGAGAAGATCTTCTCGTCGCCTCTAGATTGGGAGGCTATCTGCAAGATGGGGCTGCGAGATGTGGAGGTTAGCGATGAGGAGAGGAACGCGATGGTGCGCCCTCACACTCGGGTCGAGCTGACTGATGTTGCGGCTGCTGCTAGGGCTCGGGGAGATCCGGTCGACGATGATGATCGTATGTATATGGATGTCGACGCGATACCCCCGCCATCACCCACATAGGCGGATGGAGTTGGTACTTCTGCTACGGCGGCTTCGGCCCCTGAGGTCAGTCCTTCTCATGATGCTGGTCCTTCACGCCCACCTTCTGATATGATGGAGGTGCTGCGCGAGATCAGAGAGACTCAGCGCAGATCGGACCTGAGGATGGAGGATTTGCTAGATGCTCAGCGCATGAGAGTGGATGAGTTGTTGGCTGCTCAAGACACCTCGACGCGGATAGGTGAGCTCATGGAGATCCGAGCGTGGCGACCGACAGGAGAGTAGCCGATCTCACGGCTAGTCTACGGACGACCCGGACTCGGATAGCCTTGGTTGACTAGAGTCTATGCCGAGGACTACGACAGAGATCGTGAGGCACCGCCTCCTCCTTCGCCTCCAGCTTCCTGATTGTACTTTACTTTCCTTGTACTACAGAGTAACTGTCCGGGTTGTGGACGGTACTCTGCTTTAGTGATGTATATACATTTTGTTTCTCTCACTCCTTGTATGTAACTGGTTTCCCTTTTAATAGATGCATTATTCTCTTTTTTTTTTAATTTGGTTTCAATCATCACTTGTGCTTACAGTGTGTTTGTATTAAAGCTTTTAATTTATCCTATCTCAGTTCACAATGGTCTGGAATGTGTGTTAGTTCGGCGGGCAAGGCCTGAGACGCTCTGATACCAAGTTGTCACACCCCAATTCCACACTATTCAGAATGGTGTGATGAACCGCTAAACAAACAACGGCTCAACCAGGATCTCTAATAGGCTATCCCCGCGTTATCCAAACTTTACACGCATCTACAATCATAATCAGAGTAATACACAATAGCGGAAAATTTATAAATAATATGAATTGAGAACTAAAATGATACCCATAAATAATAGCAAATTATTCTGTGTTTAACTAAGACATAAATATTTAAATACCAAATACATGTCTTATAACTCCAAATAAGAAAACTACAAAAAATATCTAAGCGAATACACACGAGTTGCACTCGTAAGAGGAGTCGTGTGTATCGCCTTCAGCTCCAACATCCATAGCTGTTACAGTTCCATACGCTGACAGGTTCATATAATCTTCAACAGTATATCCTGCATCATCAACTAAAAATATTCGACGTCGAGGGGTGAGCACACAACACGGCTCAGTGAGTAGCCAAAACAATGCAACATTACATATGCATGCAAAAAGTCAATTCATATCTTTGGTCTTGGTTTATAGTTTGCAATGTGCAATAGAAAGGTTGGGTGATCAAAGGTTAACATTTATTGATACCGCCTCTATACACAGGGTGTGGAAGCCCGCCCGAAGGTTAACGTTTATCGTCGTCCCCATCCACCCTACCATAACATTATACAACAAAGGTTAACGTTTATTGCTATATAATGCTATACCAACACGTAAGCCCCTATTAGCGAGGGCTTGCAAACCGGGCTCGCTACTAACCAATCCTAATGCCAAACAATGTATCCAAGGCCTCACCCCAAAGATCCCCTCGGAACATCCATAGAGATAGAGCTAAGGCCCCCGGTAGAGTCGAGAGACTACAAGGACCGAGACCACCTCCCCGATACTCTACGACATAATAGTTCCGCTAAGGTAATGGCGATACGACGATGTCAATGCACAAGACTTGAGTTAGAGATAGAGCTAAAGTGCTTTGAGACCCGCCAAAGGTTAACGTTTATTGACGTTCTCATCACACCTCCCCGATACTCTCTCGCATCAAGCACACCAACCACACACATACAAGCACATGCCTATTCCTATCATCATCATCATCATCATGTTATAAACGTGAAAGTAGATATGCATGTACGGTGAATAGAAATATTGGATGGCATGCTGTATGCACACTACAAACATATTCGCATAGAATCAAACATGGCATAGGACTCAAGAAATAGAAAATAGTATATTATTAACCAATTTAGTTTGCGGTTAAGGTTCCTCACCTTAGCTTGCTAATAGATATTTTCCAAGCTTTCGATTCACTGTTATAACGGTATTATATTGCTAGCAAACCTAACAAAGTCGATAGAACTTAATTAGAATTAATTCGGAATTTAAAAACCATTCCGTCAACCGAGGGTCGATGCTAGGGTCGATGCTAGGGTCGATGGGTCTATCGACCCTCCCAAAGATTCTGAACTTCCCGAATGCTGAGGGTCAATGGTCTGAAACACCTAGGGTCGGATGGTCTATCGACCCTCGGTGTGACCCTTGGTGCACTCTGGTTCAATTTCCACTTTTAATCCATTCTTCGTGTTAGGGGTCCTATGGCTTGCTCCCTACATTCACCCAACACTCATTTCATGGTCTAGAACCATGTTTAAACCATCTAAATAGCTTTTGTGCATCCTCCCATGGTTTTCCATGAAAACCTAATCATGGATGGATGGTTTGGGTTTCTCCGAAATCCTACACTCAATCATATCTAAACTAAGGTCTGTAGAAACTCATGGAATTAGTATCCATACCTGAGAAGATTACTTTTCTCCGCAATTTCTTCTCCTTTTTGCTAAGCCTTCTTCCTAGCCTCATTTCTTCCTCTTTTCCTTCTTCTCTCTTTCTCTCAATTCAATTAGGGTTGTGAAAGGAGTGAATGTGGCTTAAGGACGTCCTTTAAATAGACTAGGAATGTCCTATAATAATCCCATTGAGATTTGGAAAGAATCCCAACCGAAAATTAGGAAATTTCCTAATTTCAGTTTTCGTCAGAAATCGAGGGTCGATGGGAGGGTCGATGATCCCGTCGACCCTAGGGTCTTAAGCTGTCCGACCCTCCCTCAAAAACTGAGGGTCGATCTTTCTGGTTTTGGAGGTCCGACCCTGCTTAGCTGGGTGTGCGACCCTCCCCTAGAATTAAGTGTTTTTGGGTCGATTTCATACCTGGGATCTCGATCTCCTTCATGCCCTTGGTCCACTTGACTCGACCATGATGGGTAGTCCTGGTTCAAGGTGGTAAGACCGGGTTAGATTGACACGGGTCTTACAGGCCAGCTCCAGTAGAATGCTGTGGTGATGGAGGTGATATGGTATCCACGTCCATGAACATCCTATCATCATCCTCCTCATCATCGCCCTCGTGGACCTCTGCTGTTGTTGCTGTTGCCGCCTCCACGTCTGTCGTCACTGACCTGCACATCTCGCATCCCCATCCTACAAATGACCTCCCAGTCAAGGTCAGTCAAAAAAGTGTCCTCGTGAATCCTCTCATTGACCAAGTCGACCTGCAAGCGAGTGAGTAGAGTGGTGATCAAACGCTCATAGGGTAGGTTACCGACCAAACTAGGCATCGTGGCATGGCGCATGGTCCTGATTATGATATAAGGAAGGCAGACAGGTTGCCTAGTACAGATGCAGTACAGAAGGTACTGGGTCAATTGTGAAACCTTCTCATAATGTCCACTCTGGGAAATCAGGTTGTGTTGAATGATCTTGCAATGCACTCGGGGTTTCGACCGTAGGTTGATTGCCTTCATCTGCCAGCGATCATCCCTAAGAATCTAGCTGTCAATCTCTGCATGCATTCTCACTGACAGGAACTGGGGTTCCTTGGGTGCGCCGTATACCAAGGGACCATCATTTGAGATACCCAGGAGATCAGCCAACTCCTGGCAATTAAAGGAGATCTCTACCCCTTTAACTAAATTGGTGATCCTGAGCTCTCTATCCCTATCTATGTCCTTTGGGTCACCCTCCACCTGTAAGCTACAATAAAACTGTTTCACCAACTCAGGACAGGTGCATCCCTCATACAAAATCATAGGGAGCCAGCCCATATCACTGAAAGCTTCCTCTACATCAAATAGGGCTAGGTTGGCCAAGTTGACACAACGACCCCCTTCCACCTTCTTACGCTCGTACCAAGCATACTGTGCTTCTGTTTCAATAGACCAAAAATGATGGTGATCAAAAAATTTGGGGACTTTAGTGCTAGTCATGTTATCTGCAAAGACATAGAGCAACAAGCAATACATCAGATATAGTGAAAATTTAAAATTTCGACACTATGACGGCGTGATTTGGCCAAAAGCCTCACTTTTCACCCAAATAGTTGGGCAGGAGGACTTACATAGGTCCCAAACCATCCTACAAGGCTCATACAATCGGAAATTTAAACTAGATAGGTCGAATTTGAAGAAATTTTGACAATTGGAAAAAACCCCAAAATTTAGGTCAAAAGTGGGAATTTTCAAGTTTCTAATAAACTAACCGATGAAACTCAAATTTTCTTGAGGGCTTTCATCCATTGGGTGGCCAATAGCAAAAGCCCCCAATAAAAATCAAATTTTTATGATCAGAAAAATAGTAATTTGAAGAAAACCCTATAAATGGAGAAAAGCCTAGGTATGAAAGCTTAAAAAGGAGAAAGAGTAGGGAACATATCTGGAAGAATGAAACGTAGGTCGTGGATCGATGAAAGAATCACCAAATTTGTGCGGTCGACACTGTAGCAACTCAGTGGAGGCGAGTTGAGTTGAAGACAAAAGAGAAAAATGGAGAATGGCTTCAAAAATCAGGTTTAAAAACCTGATTTGGGGTCGTGTGGTCGTAAAATTCGACCAAAAATGCGACCATAGATCGACCACACGATCGACCATAGGCTCTCGATGAGTTGACAGGTTTTGTGTGGTCGCAACCCTGTGGTCGCATATAGTGTGACCACACGATTGACCACAGGCTCTCGGTGAGCTGACAGGGTTTGTGTGGTCGCATACCCTGTGGTCGCATATACTGCGACCCCACTATCGATCACACGATGAAAAATACTCTGTTTTGACTGAATGACTTTAAAGATTGAAATTTTACCTTGTTTATTTAGATTTTGACATGAGAATAACGTATATTATGATTGCCTCATAAGTTCTTTGACTTTTAGACACTACTACCATCGAAAACAGGAAATGGCTGTGCGAAGAATAATCAGGAGAGGACGTAACCCAATTCCACCACCACCACCTGTGGAGGAAAATGGCCATGAAAACCCTGAGGAACAAGAGAATCAGAATGTGGTACCTCCATGAGTCAACGACTAGGCTAACCCTACAAACTTGCCAGCCCTACCTACAGATTTGGCTACTACGGTGATGAATCTAGCACAACAGATGCAGCAAATACAACAAGTGCAAACCAACATGCAAGCTGTTATGGGAATGACTTTCCCAGCTGCAAACACTACACCTTTACCGACGGGACAAGCTAGTACCGTGCCAGGGGGTAGCAACACCGTGCCCCAAGCATCGACTATGAATAACACGGTACCTCAAGCACCTCAAACACCATTTGTACAAGCTCAAGTACAAAACCCTGAAGTAGCTCAAGGCATATACAACCAAGGCAATTACCAGTATCAACCGCTTATATATAAAGCATATGCTCAGTATCAGTTGGACCATTCTCGACTGATCGAGCGTTTCCTAAAGATGAAGCCTAAGGAATTCAATGGCAAACCATCGGATCCTTTATGGCCAGCTCACTGGATCGACGAGATGGAAATGAACTTCATGATGATGAGTGTAAATGAAGAGGAAAAAGTGCTATGTGTCACATTTATGCTAAATGGCAATGCACACCATTGGTGGAAGTCTACTCGAAGTTATCTGTTAACAAAGCACGCCCAATTAACCTGGGCTATCTATAAAGAAGCATTCTTTGAGAAGTATTTTCCCAGAAGTTTCAGAGATGTGATGGAAAGAGAGTTTCTGAGTTTGTATCAGGGACAGATGACTGTGGATGCATATCAGCAGCGTTACGAAGAGCTGTTGTTCTTTGCTCCCTTTAGCATGCAGGAGGAAAATACCAAAACCCGAAGGTTCATTATGGGACTTAGGGGAAGCATCCGTGAGCATGTATTGGGATTGAAAAAAAAGATTTATAATGAAGTTGTACAGATTACTCGAGTACTGGAATCGAGCCAGAGGAAAAGTTATTTTGCTCAGAACAGAGGTATTAAAAGGCCTAATGGAAATTCATATAACGGAGGGAACACAAAGACATTTAAACCCTTCCGTACTCAAGGCTTCAATGCTGCAGCCAAGACTACTCCGACAGTCCAACCTCAACAGAAGCAAAGTAGTGAAGGAGTAAAATGCTTTAACTGTAATCAAATAGGACATTATTCAAGGGAGTGTCCTAAGCCAAGGAAGCAGCTACAACAAGGAAAGATTTATGCAGTTACATTTGAGGATGCTATCGCATCGCCTGATGTGGTCACAGGTATGACCTGAACCTTTCATTTTGTATTACCTTGTGTGAGCATGTAGACTAAATTAAATCAAATCACAAGTATCGTACCTATTAATGGCATACCCGTCAGAGTACTCTTTGATTCTGGAGCTAGCTACTCATTCTTTTATATCTGTGTCATTTGGAAAGAAGCTAAATCTACCCCTCAGAACTTTAGACTACAAATTGTTGGTACGTTCACCTATGGGATTAGAAGTGGACCTAGAAAAAGGTTATGGACCATGTCCAGTTCTTATCGGCAAAAAATTTTTGTATGCAACCTTAATTCAACTCGAGATGGCAGACTTTAACATTATCTTGGAAATGGATTGGTTAGCTCGACACTCTACAAACCTATTATGTGCAGAAAAGAAACTGACATTTAAAGACAAGGAAGGAGCAGAGTTTAGTTTTACGGGAACCAAACTTCCCCGTAAACGAAAACTCATTCACTCTGCATTAAAAGCTAGAAAATGCCTCGAGAAGGGAGGAATTGGGTATCTAGTACCGTGGTCGACCTCACCAAGGAACCACCACGAATGGAGGATATTGATGTTGTGTGTGACTTTCCAGATGTATTTCCTGAGAAACTACCAGGACTACCACCCGACCGAGCGACAGAGTTCGTTATAGATCTTATACCCGGAGCCGCACCAGTATCTAAAGCACCCTATTGAATGGCTCCTACTGAACTGAAAGAACTGAAGATATAATTACAGAAATTACTAGACAAGGGTTATATCAGACCCAGCATATCACCATGGGGAGGGCCGGTATTGTTTGTGAAAAAGAAAGACGGTAGCGTTCCACTATGTATAGACTATCGGGAATTGAATAAGCTTACAATCAAGAATCGGTACCCGTTGCCTCGGATCGATGACTTATTCGATCAATTGCAAGGTGCCAGGATGTTCTCCAAAATTGATCTTCGGTCAAGATACCATCAGTCGAAGATTAAGGAAGGTGATATTCCGAAGACAGCATTCAGAACAAGATATGGATATTATGAATTTTTAGTCATGTATTTTGGATTAACCAATGTACCCGCAACTTTTATGGAACTCATGAATCGGGTATTCCATGATATGTTGGATACGTCAGTCATTGTGTTTATTGACGACATATTAGTCTACTCCAAGGACAAAGAAACTCATCTCACAAATCTAAGAGCCGCTCTGCAGCGACTAAGAAAAGAGAAGCTTTACGCCAAATTTACAAAGTGTGAGTTTTGGCTAAATGAAGTCATTTTCTTAGGCCATGTTGTATCCACTGAAGGAATTAAAGTGGATCCTAGCAAGATTAAAGCCATTGTGAAATCGAAAGCACCTAAGAATGTTGCAGAAATAAGAAGTTTCTTAGGTTTAGCTGGTTATTATCGACGATTCGTGGAAGATTACTCTAGAATCGCCGTACCTCTCACCAATCTGACAAAGAAAGGAGAACAGTTTTTTTGGACCGATAAATGT
This sequence comes from Protea cynaroides, assembly GCA_028583415.1. Classification (NCBI taxonomy): domain Eukaryota; kingdom Viridiplantae; phylum Streptophyta; class Magnoliopsida; order Proteales; family Proteaceae; genus Protea; species Protea cynaroides. The sequence continues at coordinate 19,912,869 of CM053268.1, read as the reverse complement.
GAAGCGTGTTTTCAAACATTGAAGGCTAGATTGATATCAGCTCCCATCTTGACTATTTTGATCCCAGGACAACCATTTATCTTGTACACTGATGCGTCTGGGTTAGGTTTAGGATGTGTACTTATGCAAGGAGAACAAGTAGTTGCGTATGCCTCAAGACAACTGAAGATACATGAGAGAACTATCCCACTCATGACTTGGAATTAGTAGTAGTACATGCTGTCAAGATATGGAGACATTATTTGTATGGAGAGAAATTTCAGATTGAATCAGATCATAAGAGTCTCACTTATCTTTTTAATCAGAAGGAGTTGAACATGAGACAAAGAAGATGGTTGGAATTATTGAAGGATTATGATAGCGATATCCAGTATCATCCAAGAAAGGCTAATGTAGTTGCTGATGCGCTAAGCAGAAAAGCAATGATCAAATCCCAGGGAGAAGTTAATACGAATGCGGCAATGTGTGTTACAGGAAAATTATTCAATTATGATAATAAGCAGTTCGTGATAGATACACCGGATGGATCAATCAACCAAGGATTTATTCATCGATTTTCAAATATGTTTGTCACATTAAAGATTATACTTGATATATTAGACAAAGTGAAAGTCGCTATTAAATCAGACCCATATCTGAAAACGGTGCAAGAAGACATCAAAAAAGGTAGGACTACTCCTGACTTCACCTTGGACGTTGAAAATGTACTAAAATACAAAGGAAGAGTATGTGTTCCTGGAAATGAAGACTTGGATATTAGACACAGACTAATGAAGGAAGCTCACACCACCGCTTATTCGGTACATCCTGAAAATACGAAGATGTATCATGATCTGAAGAAGTTATATTGGTAGAGAGGAATAAAGGCAGATGTAGCTGAATTTGTGTCTCAATGCCTAAATTATCAGAGGGTAAAGGCTGAAAGGCAAAGACCTGCAGGATTATTACAGCCACTCCCAGAACCAGCATGGAAATGGGATTGCATCACTATGGATTTCGTCATCGGATTACCATTGACTCCTCGAGTAGTTGATGCGGTCTGGGTGATTGTGGATCGTTTGACTAAGACAGCTCTTTTAATAGCTATACGACCTCAGTATACCCTAGAGAGGTTGGCCAAGCTTTATGTGGATAATATTGTTAGATTGCATGGTGTACCTGAAAGCATTGTATCCGACAGAGACCCACGCTTTACCTCAAAGTTTTGGGAAGAATTACAGAAGGCTATGGGTACAACTTTGAAGTTTAGTACTGCATTCCATCCTCAGACAGACGGACAGTCGAAGCGTACCATTCAGATTTTAGAAGACATGCTTCGAGCCTGTGTTATTGATTTCAAAGGATCATGGGATGAGAAACTACCATTGATCGAGTTCGCCTATAACAACAGCTATCAGGCTACTATACAGATGTCACCTATGAAGCACTGCATGGTAGGAAGTGTCGAACTCCTTTGTTTTGGAATGAAGTTGGAGAACGGAGTATTGTTGGACCAGAGTTTGTTGAAGAGACTTGTCAAGTAGTCGACATTATCAAGGAAAGAGTTAGAACAGCTCAAAACCGTCAAAAACAGTATGCAGATAATCGACGTCGAGACCTTGAATTCGTCGTTGGTGATAAGGTATTCCTGAAAATATCACCTATGCAAGGCTTAAAACTATTCAGACAGAAAGGAAAGCTAAGTCCGAGATATGTCGGGCCATATGAAATTCTAGCTAAACGTGGGAAAGTGGCGTATCAGTTAGCACTACCCCCATCTATGTCAAGTGTGCATGATGTATTTCATATCTCATTACTGAAGAAGTACGTCAGAGATCCAACATACGTGATAACAACGGATCCACTGGGTCTAACTGATGATTTGACATTCGAAGTAGCACCAACTGAAATTATCAGCCGAAAGGTTCAACGTCTATGCAATCATGACATTTATTATGTTAAGGTTACTTGAAGGAGCCAAGATGTAGAAGAGATCACATGGGAAGAAGAGAATGCTATGTGAAAGCAATATCCTCACCTTTTTGACTCGGAAGGTATGTGCAAATTTTGAGGACAAAATTTATAATAAGAGGGGGGAGTTGTAAGACCCGTATCGTACTAACCGATCTTACCAACTTGTATCAGGTCTCCATGTCATGGTCGGGCCAAGCGAACCAAGTGAGTAAAGAAACCACAATGCTAGGTATGAAATTGAACCCAAAATTAGCTAATTAGGAACGTGTGGTCGCATACCTAAACAGGTGTAGTCGACCACACCTCAGAATAAAGTGACCACAGAAGTTTAGGACGTGTGGTCGCAGTTTTTGGCTGTGTGGTCGATGGGTTCTGCGACCACACCTGCGACCACACGAAGTCAGACAAACTCCGTGATTAGGAAACCTTCCTAATCCGAAGGGTGTTCTTTCCTAATTTAAGTAGGACTCTATATGGAGGGTTTTCCTTTACATATAGGACATCCCTTAGCCTTTTTCATCCTTTTAGAACTCAAACTGAAAGAGAGAGAAAGAGAAGAGGAGGAATATAAGGAGAATTGAAGAGGAAGACTAAGAGAAGGAAATTCAGAGAGAACTCTGAATCTTCAACAAGTATAAGGTATGAAACCATCCCCCACATCAGTTGAATACCTAGAATAGATCATGGAGGAGATAGTGATTCAAAGTGAAACCCCAATCATCAAACCATGGATAAATTCAAAGAGATCCATGGAGGGAATCTATTAAGATGATGGATTGTATAAAATATGAATTTTAAGTCATAGAACAATCATAGGAAGGATCATGATGATGAGCTAAGGAATCCAAACATGAAGGAATTGAGTTGGGAGTGGAAAAGTCGACCATCACATGTGTGGTCGCATGTGCGGTCGCATGATATGCGACCACACGAGACACACATAACTGACCACAAACCCTTGGGAAAGTTCCAGGGTACCACACATAGTGACCACACACCCTTGGGAAAGTTTCAGGGAGGGTGTAGTCGCATGTATGGTTGCATGATATGCGACCACACACCCTCGGGGAAAATTCAGGGAGGGTGTGGTCGCATGTATGGTGGCATGATATGCGACCACACACCCTGTGGTCACAGAAACTGAGACCACAGGTGCAGCCACACCTGCGACCACTCAGTTTTTGGAAGTTTAAATTGCTGAAAATAAACTCTAATTTAAAATCTATAAATTTGTTAGGTTTCCAAGTGGTCTAAAAGTAATTTACAAAGCTTGAACAGGAACAACCATCGACCATCGGTGAGGGAATACGACCTAAATTAATTGGTTAATAATAAACTATTTTATTTATTGAGTCCAATGCCATGAATGATTCTATGCTTGTATGCTTGTAATGTGCATTTCACATGTCATCCAATATTCCTACTATTATTGCCCATGCATATTTAATTATGTTTATTTATAACATGATGATGATAATGATGCTAGGAATAGGCATGTGAATGTATGTGTGTGGTTAGTGTGCTTGATGCGAGTGGAGCATCAAGGGAAAGACGTGACATTATGGTTCATCCTGGTCACCAGACTCTAGCTCTATCTCTACTCAAGTTTTGTCCACTGACATCGTCGTATCGTCATTACCTTAGCAGAACTATTACGTTGTAGGGCATCAGGGGAGGTGGTCTCGGACCGTGTAGTCTCTGACTCTGCCGGGGGGCCTTAGCTCTATCTCTATGGATGTAATGAGTGATGCTGGGGTTAGGCCTTGGATACACTGTTTGACATTAGGATTGGTTAGTTGCGAGTTAAGTTTGCAAGCCCTCGCCAATAGGGGTTTACATATTGGTATGGGTACGGCATCAGGAGAAATGTTATGCGGTGTTTGATTTGGGCACTTTAGCTCTATCTCTATTCTATGATGGGTGCATGTGGGGCGGCAATGGTGTTTGATCCATCGGGCGGCTTCACACACTCGTGTATAGAGGTGTGGTGGCCACCAATCCTTTCTATTGCACATTGCAAACTTATAAATCAGACCAAAAATATGAATTGAATGCATGCATATGTTTGTTGCATTGTTTTGTTTGCTCACTGAGCCATGATGTGTGCTCACCCTTTCGACGTCAAATATTTTAGTTGATGATGCTGGTCCTACCGTGGAAGATTATATGAATGCACCAATGTACGGACATATTGCTGCGATGGATGTGGAAGCTATGGTGGAGTCGCATGATTCGTCATGCAGTGCAACTCATGTGTTTTTTATTAGATTTAGTTGTTGGATTACTGTAATAGATTATTTTATTTTATTTTATGTCTTTATTCATTTGGAGATAATTGGATAATTCATTAAGTTTTCACTGTTAGATACTCAGTTCATTTATATTAAAGACTTCCGCTATTGTTTATTTACTCTGATTATGGTTGTGGTTGTATCTAGTTTAATCAAATAGACACGGTCTATACGAGATCCTGGTTGAACTGTTGGTTCATAGATGGTTCATCACACCATTCTGGTTGGTTCAGAATTGGGGTGTGACATATTAGATCTGAAAGGTGAGGGGTAATTGTCGAGTAGAGGGTGGAAACTATAGGTAATGAAACCAATGGGGTTGGGATTGGGGCATAAGAGGTGGAACATGTGAGGTTGGTAGATGAAGATTATCAATGTTGGGAGTAATAGTTGCGAGGGAATTGTTAGAGGGCTATGTAGAAGGTTGGAAATAAGGCCTTGCAATAATAGACAATTTTTGTAAAAGTTCATGCAAGGACAGGATAAGTTGTGGTAGGTTTTTAGTGAGGGGAACAGCATGAGGATTGAAAGAATTAGTTGGGGTTGTAGGTGGTACTAACAGGGAGTTGATATATTGAAGGGAGGGAAGGAAGTTTGCTAGGTGGGTGGGAGAAGGAATGGAAGGGGATTGGATCAATGGTGGTCTTCAGACACACATGGGTAATCCAATATTCCTTTGCTTTTGGGGGATGAATTTCCTTCAACATCGTATCAGCACTTGAAGATGGAAAATGTAGATGCAGAAAATGCTTCCGGTACTCATCACTTTAAGTATAGTGCAGGTTAATGCGTGATCCAAAAATCTTTACTCCGGCACTATGCCATGCATTTCTGGGCCATGCACACTTAGTTCATGTGTTTGGCTAACAGGAACTTTGAAGAGCCTACCACAGCGGGTGAAAATCATGGCAAAGTATTCCATATTCATAGCAAAGCAATGGTAATCGTTCAATTTTAATAATAATAGCAGCACGATCACCATTCTGTCGCTAAATGTCAATCTTCAATAGGAGGGGTTTGGAGATGTCCACTGGAACCTGAACCCATAAAAATTGGATTTGTTTCCCTAGTTGGAACCCATAAATTATCATCACAAGTGATGGTTCAACAATGGTGGCTACCAACTGATGTGCAAACTGTAAGTTAGAAAGGGAAGAAGGAACCTCATGAAACTGCAACCAGAAGTGTTTCAAATTGAAACTACAGTGACCACTATCATTCCCTTTTTCGAAGATAATCAGTGTTTCCGAAATTGTTAATGCTCCTTGTTGAGAGCATTGTTTTATTAAACTATATGGATGAGCTTGGTGGCAGGTTGAAGAAGATACCATGACTAAGATTAAAATAGTTGCAGAGATGGTTTTTGAGGAACACTCAAAGATGAGGACGCAAGATGGAAGTTCAACATAATAGCGGTTTGCAACGGTTAACTTCAACCGTGATGAAGTTAGGACAGTTTGAAAACTACCACATAGTGGTTTGTCACTGACTTACTAAAAGTCTTTAGAATTTCACCGACAGACAAAGAATACCTTTTTGAAGTAATGTATACACTGGCGTGGAAATAAACAATCATTTCACCCCATTTTTAGGGATTTAGATCTTCTCCAGCGCTGGGCTGCCCAGTGAGGGATCATGTTGGAGACTCACTAGGCACACAGTGTCACACCCCATTTTCGGGTCAACAAAAGTTTAAACCAGACTGATACATAACTAACTCGGTCCAACTCAGAACCATGTTAAACCATGTATACTCAACCAACCCCTAACCGTTCAAACCATAACCATCTGTTTTAATCAGAGATAATAATGATAAGCAGAAGATCTAATAAAACAACCTGAAGGAACTAATGATAAATAATTTAATAATCCCAAAATAACCTCATCATCCACAACGTAGTGAAATAATCCAAACCATCAAATTCAACCATTGTATATAACATCACAAGAGATAAATCGTTCCATAGTACTAGAGAGTAATAAGGAGTACTAAGGCTGCTGTTGCATCCCATCTAGTGGAACATGCAACTATCGCTTACGCACGTCGCATCTTGCTCCTCTTCTTCCTCCCCTTGTCCATCCTACGAGGTCGATCCAAGGGTAACAATTGCAATGACATAATTGGCAATAGTAGTACAAGCAGAAAAAAATAGCACGTACGTGGGGTAAGTTCTCCAACATGAGCTAAGTGAGAGACAACAAAGCAAGCATACAATAATGCTTGATCATAATTGTTATCAAACAAGTTTGGTAATGTTTGTTATGTGCTGTGTAAAGGCTTGGTCACACTCACCAAAGCTGACCATGCCTCCATGCATGAGAGAGAATGGACACTCACCCAATGATGCTCCAACAACGCTGAGGAAGCCATGCATTTCCCATTGTATACAGTGATAAGGCAGAACTTCAATGAAGACACTCCAACGAACATCATTAGGCTTCCCCCTCATCTCCGGTCTCATACCAATACCTAACCCCCTACTGGCCAGGGTTACACACATGGGGATATTATACTACTAACCAATCCTACATGCCATACAATGCATCTATAGCCATACTCTAGTACATATCATAGCCCATCCGTCAACCCCCCTAGATGCTGTCAGTCCGCAAAGGTACAAGGCGATGCAAAATAGTGTTCATGTGGTGAGCGGAACCGGCAGTCCTCAACTCTGTTCTATTCTTCACACAAACTAAACACACATCAGGCTTTCACAACAGTAGTAATATAATGCAATGCATGCATAACACAGGTATTGGATGGCATGTTATTCACAACAGAATGCACCACAAACATGCAAGATAAATTAGAAACACTCCAAAATAAACCAGGGTTTCATCCCTCACTTGTAGACTTGGAATAGTAATTCCTCATACTGCTGGACCTGCCTTCATCCATGCTTAACCCCTAGACGTTATATTCGAACTATTAGATCTGGTTACAATGATCGACAATAAACCAAGCCTCACAGGGGTTGTCTGGTTGGGGTCTCTAGTTGGAGGTTTAAGACTAGACTTCCTTCCAGACTAGCCAAACATTCCTTTTAGAAGTGTCCTTCAGAGCTCTAGTGGCATAGATGTGTCACATCCCAATTCTGGACTAACCAATGGTGTGATGAACCGTCATAAGAACCAACGGTTCAAATCAGGATCTCGTATAGGCCGTACCAACCATATTAAACCAAATAACAATCCACAGTAATAATCAAAGATAATAATTAAATAGTGAAAGTCTTATTAATAATGAACTGATGTCTACATGCTAAATAATTAAATAATCCAGTTATTCTCCAAGTAACTAAAACATAATTAATACATATTACAAGTATCAAAATATAAAAGTTAAACACTAAGCGTAACCATAGTTGAAACACCCGCTTGACGAGTCATATTCGTCCTCTACAGCTTGCACATCCATAGCCGTCATTTGTCCATACGTCGACTCATTTATGTAGTCTTCAGCGGTAACACATGCAACATCATAAACTAAAAAGAATTGTGCGTGCGAGGGTCAGCTCTCCAACTTGAGCTCAATGAGTAAACAAAATAATGCGCAAATATATGCATGCATTTAATTCATATCTTTGGTCTGATTTTTAAGTTTACAATGTGCTATAGAAAGGATTGGTGGCCACCGCACCTCTATACATGAGTGTGTGAATCCGTCCAATGGATCAAACACCATTTTCGTCCCATATGCACCCGCCATGGAATAGAGATAGAGCTAAAGTGTCCGGATCACACACCGCCAACACTTCCCCTGATGCCCTACCCATACCAACACGTAAGCCCCTGCTGGCAAGGGCTTGCAAACTGGACTCGCAACTAGCTAATCCTAATGCCATCCAATGTATCCAAGGCCTCACCCAGCATCCCTTAATATGTCCATAGAGATAGAGCTAAGGCCCCCCGACAGAGTCAGAGACCACACGGTCCGAGACCACCTCCCCTGATGCCCTACGACGTAATAGCTCTGCTAAGGGAATGGCGATACGACAATGTCAGTGGGCAAAACTTGAGTAGAGATAGAGCTAGAGTCTGGTGACCAGGCTGAACCACAAAGCCATAACCTCCCCCTGATGCTCCAATCACATTCAACACACTAACCACACACATAATCACATGTATATTCCTAACATCATCATCATCAACATCATGTTATAAATAAATAGAAATAAATATGTATGAGTAAAATATAACAGTAATATTGGATGACATGTGAGATGCCCATTATATGTAAGCAAGCATAGAATCATTCATGGTATTGGACACAATGAAATAAAACAGTTTGTTATTATCCAATTAGTTTATGTCTTGTTTCCTCACCTTTGATTGATGTTTGTTCCTCTCCTAAGTTTTGGAAGTCACTTCGAATCTATTGGGAACCTAAAAAATTATTGTATTTAAGTTAGGGTTCAAGTTTACCAAGTTACAGTAGTCGAAAACCTTATTTAGTCTCAAAATATACTTGTTGTTATCGTATGATCGATCCCTGTGGTCGACCCTATGGTCTCAATATATGCGACCATACAACATACGGTTGATCCTATGGTCGCACTACATGCAACCGTACGTGAGACCACATGATTTCTGAAAACTTTCTGAATAGTTGTAGTCGACACACTGGTCACCCTATGGTCGACCATAGCTGCGACCATACAAGTTTGGTCTGATTTTTACTTCCAATACGAGTTCCTTCTCTGGGCTCAATAATAAGGTTCCTCTTATGATCAGTCTATGTCATTAAATCACAGTTTTTCCCTCATCCATTATCCCTAACCTATTCTCTATGGTTTTCCACAGAAAACCTATAACCGAAATCGTTGTATTAGGTTCCACATATCAACTTGAAAAGAACCTATTCTATCTGATCTACCCTACAAAGTCAAGTCCATACCTTAAGCTTAATGTAGAGAGATAGAACTCTTCTTTGTAAAAATCTTCCTCTCAGCCTTCTTCTCTATATGTCTTTCTCCTTATCTTCTTTTCTCTCTTTTTCTCTTACGTTCAGAGTTTCAATTTGGGTTCTAAAAGAGTAAAATAGAGTGAAGGGACGTCCTTTATGTAGAGAGAAAACTTCCATGTAGAGTCCCTCTACAATAAGGAAAGAGATCCACTTTGGTTTGGAAAATTTAAAAATCACGGAGTCGGTTTTGGGTTTGTATGGTCGATGGTGTGGTCGCATAATCCATCGACCATATAAATCAAAACATGCGACCACACATTGTGCGGTCTCAACCTAGTCAATCATACCCCTCAAAAATGCGACCATATGGCCAAAATTTATTGGTTTTTAGTTTTTGACTGGTTGCTTCCATACAAATTTAAACAGTCAACCACACCAACTAAATTTTACTTATTGCTTACTTCATCTTGTGGATTCTTCATACAATTGGTTCACTTGAGCTGATTATGATGGGAAGACCGATTACGACACGAGAACATAAGGTTGGACCGGGTTCATGGCGTAGGGTCTTACAACTCCACCACCTTTAATAAAAATTTCATCCTTGAAATTTTTACATACGGATCTTACAACTCCTCCACCCTCAAAAGAAATTTTGTCCTCGAAATTTAGATATACCTTACAAGTTGAATAGGTGGGAACACTGTTTTCAATTATATTTTTCTCTTCCCATGCAACCTCTTCCACGTATTGGCTTTGCCAGGTTACCTTCACATAATAAGTATCCCAGTTCCAGAGATGATGTACCTTCCAACTGGTGATTTAGACTGGTACCACTTCAAAAGCTAAGTCTTCTATCTAATCTGATAGATCTGCGGTCAATACCCCGTGATGGATCTCCAACGTACTTCTTCGGTAAAGACACATGAAATACGTTGTGCAGACTAGACATGGATGGCGGTAATGCCACGTCTCTCTAAAATTTTATAAGGTCCAAAACATATATAGGACATAACTTTTCCTTCTTACCACACCGTTTTAAACCATGCATAAGTGATATCTTCAAGAACACTTGTCACTTACGGCGAACTCAAGGTCTTGGTGTCTCTCTAAACAATTTTGAGCTGTCTGGGCCCTTTTTTGATCATGTCTGCCACTCGACAGGTTTCTTTAGTAGACTTAGGTCTTACAATTCCTCATTCTCTGACTTCATTCCAAAACAGAGGAGTTTGGCATTTCTACCTACCATGCTTCATAGGTGATATCTATATGGTAGCGTGGTCACAACGTCGATCAGTGGCAACTTCTCATCTCAAACTCCTTTAAAAATAGTTTCACAGACTTAGAGAATACCTCCTAAGATCTATATAGTCTGCTCCGATTGTCTGTTGGTTTGAGGATGAGATGTGGTACTTAACTTCAACTTCGTTCCCATTGCTTTTTATAATCCCTCTTAAAACTTCGAGGTAAAGCGCAAGCCTCTATCCGATACCATGTTCTCAAGCATACCATTCAATCTGGCAATATTATCCACAGTTTAGCTAGCTGCTCCAAAGCACACGGAGGTCGTATAGCAATGAAACGAGTCGTCTTTATAAGGCTATCAATAATCACTCAAACTGTGTCAATTGATATGGGAGTCAGTGGTAAACCGGTGACATAGTCCATTGTAATGTAGTTCCACTTCCAAGCTGGCTCCTATAGTGGTCGTAGTAAGCATGCTGGTCTTTGTCTTTCAGCCTATAATTGCTGACAATTTAGACACTGGAACACGTACTAAGCCACATCTGTTATCAATCCTCATTACCAATACAATCTCTTCAGGTCATGATACATATTGGTACTCCAGGTTGTCCTGAATATAAAGTATAATAGGGTCCTGTAAGACCCGTATCAAACTAACCCGGTCTTACCACCTTGAACCAGGTCTACCCATCATGGTCGAGCCAAATGGATCAAGTACGTGAGGCATATCGTGATTTCAGGTATTAAATTGACCCAAAAATACTAAAATAAGGGGGAGAGTCGCATACCCAGCAAGGCAGGGTCGAACCCCCCCAGTATAAAAGTCAAACCCTAAGTTTTTAACCGGGGGTCGGACATTTTAGAATCAGGGGTCGACGGGATCTCCGACCCCCTCATCGACCCCCAGTCTGCCGACAGAAAACGTGAATTGGGAACTTTCCAAATTTCAATGGGATTCGTTCCTAATCTCAATGGGACTTATTTTGGGAGTTTCTACTCTATTAATAGGATGTCCCTAAGCCTCTTTCACTCCTTTTAGAACCCTAATTGGATTGAGAAAAAGAAAAGAGAAGGAGAAGAGAAAGAGAAGAGAAGGAAAGTGGAAAAGAAAATCAAAGATAAGGCTTCAGAGAAACAAGCCTAATTCTCAGGTATGGATACTATCTCCATGTAATTCTAAAGACCTTAGAATAGATAGTGAAGAGGATGTGATCTAGGAGAAACCTAAATCATCCATCCATGGTTAGGTTTTCATGGAAAACCATGGGGGAGATCATAAAAATCATGTAGGTGAATAAACTATGGTTCCAAGCCATAGAACATGTATGTAATGGATTGTGGAAGCAAGCCATAGGACCCAAACACGAAGGAATGGACTGTAGGATGAAAATTCGACTAAACCCACGGGGGGTCGCACGGGGGTCGATGGCCAATCGACCCTACCAGACCCTAACAATCGACCCCCAGTGTTCGGGAAGTCCAGAATCTGGGTGGTAGCACCCAGGGTCGATGGAACCTCCGACCCTGGCATCGACCCCCAGTTAACAGCATATTTTTTAAAATCAGAATTAATTCTAATTAAATTCTATCGACTTGATTAGGTTTTCTAGTGATATAATATTGATATTTAGTTGATTCTTAAAGCTTGAAAGAGGATCTACGAACAAGCAAAGGTGAGGGAATAAGACCTAAACTAATTAGTTAATAATAAACTATTTTATTCTTAAGTCCAATGTCATGATTGATTCTATGCGTGTATGCTTGTTATGTGCATTCAACATGTCATCCAATATTTATATTGTTACTGTTCATGCATATTTGAATTATTGTTTATAACATGATGATGATGATGATGATAGGAATAGGCATGTGAATGTATGTGTGTGGTTGGTGTGCTTGATGCGAGCGAGTATCAGGGGGGTGTCATAGGCTGGGCCTCAGCACTCTAGCTCTATCTCTAACTCAAGTCTTGTCCATTGACATCGTCGTATCGCCATTACCTTAGCAGAACTATTACGTCGTAGTGTATGAGGGGAGGTGGTCTCGGACCGTGTAGTCTCTGACTCTGCCGGGGGGCCTTATCCCTATCTCTATGGACGTATTGAGGGATGCTAGGGTGAGGCCTTGGATACACTGATTGGCATTAGGATTGGTAAGTTGCAAGCCCAGTTTGTTAGCCCTCGTCAGCAGGGGCTTACGTGTTGGTATGGGCAACTGGTACAGCAATAAACATAATGTTTGCGTGTATATTATCCATGGTGGGTGCATGTGGGACGACAATAAACATTACCTTTGGGCGGCTTTACACACTCGTGTATAGAGGTGCGGCGTCAATAAACGTAATCTTTGGCAACCTATCCTTTCTATAGCACATTACAAACTTATATACCATACCAAAGATATGAATTGAATGCATGCATATGTTTGTTGCATTGTTTTGTTTGCTCACTGAGCCATGATGTGTGCTCACCCTCTTGACGTCGAATATTTTTAGTTGATGATGCAGGTATTACGGTCGAAGATTACATGAGTGCTCCGGTGTATGCGCGTGTTGCTGTAATGGAAGCCGAAGACTTAGTGGATACGCATGACTCTTCATGCGAGTGTAACTCATGCATATTCGATTAGATTTTCATTTGAATTATTAAAGGAATGTAATTGATATTTTATTTATTTATGTCTCAGTTGATACAACAATAACTTGATATTTTAATTATGGTTATCACAGTTAGATTTCTCAGTTCATTTACCATAAAACTTCTACTATTGTGTATTTATTCTGATTATGGTTGTGGATGTGCATGGTTTTTATTTTTAATGGACACATCCTATTAGAGATCCTGGTTGAACCGTTGGTTTATTAGCGGTTCATCACACCGTTCTGAATGGTGCAGAATTGGGATGTAACAACTTGGTATCAGAGCATCTCAGGCCCTGTCTATGAAACCCGTACACTTTCACAAAAGGTCATGAACTGAGATAGGATAAAAATTTAAAAGATGTAATAATAACACACTATAAGCATCTGTGTTGTTTGAGACAAAACTGAAATAGAATAATGCATCTATTAAATGAGAAATAATTTTTTTTATATACAACCAAAGGAAAAACAAACATTTATATATATATATATATATATATATATATATATATATATATATATATATATATATATATATATATATATATATATATATATATATATATATATATATATATATATATATATATATATATATGATTAAAGCAGAGTATAGTCCACAGTCCGGACAGTTACTCTGAAGTACAAAAAGAAAGATAAAAGAAATACATCAAGAAGCTAGAGGTGATGGGGGAGGCGGTGCCTCACGGTCTCTATCATAGTCCTCAGCGTAGACTCTAGTCAACCAAGCTATCTGGGTCTGGGTCATCTGGAGACTAGCTGTGAGATCAGCCACCCGCTGGTCAGTCACGCATTGAGCATCCCTAAGCTCTCCCACCCGTTGATCCAACATGTGCTGAGCAGCTAGAAGCTCTCCTACCCACTGGTCCGACACGCGCTGAGCAACCAGAAGCTCTCCCAACCGATGATCGGACAAGCGCTGAGCCTCTAGAAGCTCTCCCATCCTCAAGTCAGACATATACTGAGCCTTTCGAATCTCGTGCAAGATCCCCATCATGTCACCAGAAGGAGCATACGAAGGACCAACTGCATGCGAAGGACCAGCTGAAGAAGACAGACCAGCTCCTGTAGTATGAGTAGGTGATGGAGGAGGTATGGCATCAACATCCATGTATAGCCGATCGTCATCATCCCCATGAACCCCTGCTCCAGCGGCTGCTGCTGCTGCCTCAGCGTCAGCCATCTTCACTCGAGTGCGAGGGAGCACCATTGCGTTCCTCTCCTCATCGTTGACCTGGGCATCCCGCATACCCATCTTGCAAATAGCCTCCCAATCCAGAGGCGATGAAAATGATTTATCCTGAATCTTTTCATCCAACAAATCAACCCCCAGGCGGGTAAGCAAGGTAGTGATCATGCGTCCATAAGGAAGGTTGCCAGTGTGACTGGGCAATGTAGCACTGATCATCGTCCGCATGATGATATAGGGAAGGCAGACGAGCTGCTTAGTGCATATGCAGTACAACAGATTCTGGGTCAACTGGGAGACCCTCTCGTAATGACCACTCTGTGATATCAAGTTATGCTGAATGATCTTGCAGTATACCCGTTGATCTGAATGCAGATAACTCGCTTTCATCTCCCAGCGTTCAGGTCTAAAGAGCTGACGATCTATCTCAGCCCTCATCTGTAAAGAAAAGAACTGGGGCTCTCCAGGAGCACAGAATACCAAGGGGCCATCATAGAAAATACCCAACAAGTCGGCCAGCTACCGATAATCGAATAAAACATCAACCCCCTTGAAGTAGCTGGTGATCCGAAGCTCACCACCTCTCTCAACATCGTTGTAATCCCCCACCACTTGGAGATTACAATAAAACTGACGTACCAAGTCAGGACGGGTACAAGCGTCATAGGTGATGACAGGGAGCCATCCTATATTGCCAAAGGCCCTCCACATTGAACAAGGCCAGCTGAAAATTCTTATAAAAGAGGGAGTAACAAGACATTCAAACCCTTCCGTACTCAAGGCTTTAATGTTGCAGCCAAGACTACCCCCGCAGCTCCACAGCAACCAAAGCCAATTACTGAAGGGATAAAATATTTTAACTGCAACCAAGTAGGACATATAGCAAGGGAATGTCCTAAGCCCAGGAAACAGCTACATCAAGGACGAGTTTACGTGGTTACATCTGAGGATGCTGCCGCATCGCCTAATGTGGTCACAGGTATGACTTAAATTTTTAGTTAGTTGTATTACATTGTATGAGCTTGTAGACTAAACCAAAACAAATTACAGGTATCATACCTATTAATGACATTCCCGCCAGAGTACTCTTTGATTCAGGAGCTACTCATTCCTTTATATCTGTGACATTTGGAAAGAAGTTAAATCTACCCCTTAAATCCTTAGACTGCAAACTACTTGTGCGATCACCTATGGGATTAGAAGTGGAGTTAGAAAAAGGTTATGGACCATGTCCAGTTCTTATTGATGAAAAGACCTTGGATGCAACCTTGATCCAACTTGAGATGGCAGACTTTGACGTCATCTTGAGAATGGACTGGTTTGTTCGGCATTCTGCAAACCTATTGTGTGCCGAAAAGAAGCTGACATTTAAAGACAAGGAAGGAGTAGAGTTCAGTTTTTCGGGAACCAAATTTCCCCGTAAACGAAAGCTCATACTCTCTACGCTAAAGGCTAAGAAGTGCCTTGAGAAAGGAGCAGTCGGGTATTTAGTATCTGTGGTCGACCTTACCAAGGAAGCACCACGAATGGAAGATATTGATGTCGTGCGGGACTATCCAGACGTATTTCCTGAAGAATTACCAGGATTATCACCCGACCGAGCTACAAAGTTTGTTATAGATCTTATACCTAGAGCCGCACCAGTATCGAAAGCACCTTATCGAATGGCTCCTACTGAACTAAAGGAATTGAAAGTACAACTACAAGAACTGCTGGACAAGGGTTACATTCGCCCTAGCATATCACCATGGGGAGCGCCAGTATTATTTGTGAAGAAGAAGGACGGTAGCATTCGATTGTGTATAGACTACTGAGAACTGAATAAACTGACAATCAAGAATCGATATCCACTGCTTCGGATCGATGACCTATTCGATCAGTTGCAAGGTGCCAAAGTGTTCTCCAAGATCGATCTTCGATCAGGCTACCATCAGCTGAAGATTAAGGATGGTGATATTCCTAAGACAGCATTCAGGACCAGATATGGACATTATGAATTCTTGGTTATGTCTTTTGGATTGACAAACGCACCAACAACTTTTATGGAACTTATGAATCAGGTTTTCCACGACATGTTGGATACGTCGATTATTGTATTCATTGATGATATATTGGTCTACTCCAAAGACGAGGAAACTCATATTAAGAATCTAAATGCCGCTCTGCAGCGACTACTGAAGGAGAAGCACTACGCAAAATTTTCAAAGTGTGAGTTTTGGCTAAAGGAAGTCGCATTTCTAGGCCATGTAGTATCCGTTGAAGGAATTAAAGTGGATCCCAGCAAGATCGAGGCTATCGTAAAGTGGGAAGCACCGAAGAGCGTTGCAGAAATTAGAAGTTTTCTGAGTCTAGCTGGGTATTATCGATGATTTGTGGAAGACTATTCCCGAATTGTCGTACCTCTTTCCAGTTTGACTAAGAAGGGCGAGAAGTTTGTTTGGACAGATAAATGCGAGAAGAGTTTCCAAACCTTGAAGGCTAGATTGATATCAACTCCAATCTTGACCATCCCGATTCTAGGACAACCATTTATCTTGTACACCGATGCATCAGGACTGGGATTAGGATGTGTACTTATGCAAGGAGAACAAGTAATTGCTTATGCCTCAAGACAACTGAAGACACATGAGAAGAACTATCCCACTCATGATTTGGAACTAGCGGCAGTAGTACATGCTGTCAAAATATGGAGACATTATCTGTACGGGGAGAAGTTTCAGATTAAATCAGACCATAAAAGTCTTACTTATCTATTTAATCAGAAGGAGCTGAATATGAGACAAAGAAGATGGCTGGAACTATTGAAAGACTATGACTGTGATATCCAGTATCATCCGGGGAAAGCTAATGTAGTAGCCGATGCGTTGAGTAGAAAGGCAATGATAAAATATCAGGGGGAGGTTAGCACAACTGCCGCAATGTGTACTTCCAGAAAGGTATTCAAGCACGATAATGAGCAGTTTGTGATAGATGCACCAGGTGGATCAGCCAATCAAGGGTTTATTCATCGGTTTTCAAACATGTTCGCCGCATTGAAGATTATACCGGATATAGTTGATGATGTAAAGACAGCTATCAAATCAGACCCTTACCTAAGAACTGTACAAGAGGACATCGAAAAGGTAGGACTAACCCTGAGTTCACCTTGGACGAAGAAAAGGTACTGAAGTACAAAGGAAGAATATGTGTACCCGAAACAGAAAGCTTGGACATTAGACACCGATTGATGAAAGAAGTCCATACCACCATCTATTCGATACATCCTAGAAGTACAAAAATGTATCATGACCTAAAGAAATTATATTGGTGGAGGGGAATGAAAGCAGATGTAGCTAAGTTCGTGTCTCAATGCCTAAATTGTCAGAAAGTAAAGGTTGAACGACAAAGATCGACAGGACTGTTACAGCCGTTAACGGAACCAGCATAGAAATAGGACTGCATCACTATGGACTTCGTCACAGGATTACCATTGACTCCTCGAGTAGTTGACGCAGTTTGGGTGATTGTAGACCGCCTGACTAAAATAGCTCGCTTTATACCTATACGACCACAGTATACACTGGAGAGGTTAGCTAAGCTGTATGTGGATAACATTGTGCGATTGCACGGTGTACCTAAAAGCATTGTGTCCGATAGAGATCCACGATTTACTTCAAAGTTTTGGGAAGGATTGCAAAAGGCTATGGGTACAACATTGAAGTTTAGTACCGCATTCCATCCGCAGACAAACAGACAGTCAGAGCGTACAATTCAGATTCTAGAAGATATGCTTCGAGCATGTGTAATTGATTTTAAAGGATCATGGGATGAAAAGTTACAACTGATTGAGTTCTCTTATAACAATAGCTATCAGGCTACTATACAGATGCCACCCTATGAAGCACTGTATGGCAGAAAGTGTCGAACTCCTTTGTTTTGGAATGAAGTTGGGGAACGTAGTATTGTTGGACCAGAATTTATTGAAGAGACTTGTCGAGTGGTCGACATTATCAAAGAAAGAGTGAGAACAGCTCAAAATCGTCAGAAGCAATATGCAGATACCCGATGCCGAGACCCTGAATTCATCGTGGGTGATAAAGTATTCTTAAAAGTATCGCCTATGCGAGGATTGAAACGGTTCGGACAGAAAGGGAAATTAAGTCCAAGATATGTCGGGCCATATGATATTTTAACTAAGTGTAGAAAAGTGACGTACCAGTTAGCACTACCACCATCTATGTCAAGTGTGCATGACGTATTTCATATTTCTTTATTGAAGAAGTATGTCAAGGATCCAACGCACGTTCTAACAGTAGATCTACCTGATTTGACTGATGATTTGACATTTGAAGTAACACCAACTGAAATCACCAGTCGAAAGGTTCAACGACTACGCAACCATGATATCTATTATGTTAAGGTCACCTAGAGAAGTAGAGATATGGAAGAAATTACATGAGAAGAAGAGAATGCTATACGAAAGAAATATCCTCATTTATTTGACTCGAAAGGTATGTACAATTTCGAGGATGAAATTTTTATAAGTAGGGGGGGAGTTGTAAGACCCGTATCAAACTAACCCGGTCTTACCACCTTGAACCAGGTCTACCCATCATGGTCGAGCCAAATGGATCAAGTACGTAAGGGAGATCGCGATCCCAGGTATTAAACTGAACCAAAAACACTAAAATAAGGGGGAGGGTCGCATACCCAGCAAGGCAGGGTCGGACCCCCCAGTGTAAAAGTCAGACCCTGAGTTTTTAATCGGGGGTCAGACATTTTAGAACCAGGGGTCGACGGGATCTCCGACCCCTCATCGACCCCCAGTTTGCCGACAGAAACCATGACTTGGGAACTTTTCAAATTTCAATGGGATTATTTCCTAATCTCAATGGGACTTATTTTGGGAGTTTCTACTCTATAAATAGGACATCCCTAAGCCTCTTTTACTCTTTTTAGAACCCTAATTGGATTGAGAGAAAGAGAAGAGAAGGAGAAGAGAAAGAGAAGAGAAGGAAAGTGGAGAAGAAAATAAAAGATAAGGCTTCAGAGAAACAAGCCTAATTCTCAGGTATGGATACTATCTCCATGTAATTCTAAAGACCTTAGAATAGATAGTGAAGAGGATGTGATCTAGGAGAAACCTAAATCATCCATCCATGTTAGGTTTTCATGGAAAACCATGGGGGAGATCATAAAAACCATGAAGGTGAATAAACTATGGTTCTAAGCCATTGAACATGTATGTAATGGATTGTGGAAGCAAGCCATAGGACCCAAACACGAAGGAATGGACTGTAGGATGAAAATTTGACTAAACCCACGGGGGTCGCACGAGGGGTCGATGGCCAATTGACCCTACCAGACCCTAACAATCGACCCCCAGTGTTCGGAAAGTCTAGAATCTGGGTGGTAGCACCCAAGGTCGATGGAACCTCTGACCCTGGCATCGACCCCCAGTTAACAGCATGCTTTTTAAAATCAGAATTAATTCTAATTAAATTCTATCGACTTGATTAGGTTTTCTAGTGATATAATATTGATATTTAGTTAATTCTTAAAGCTTGAAAGAGGATCTACGATCAAGCAAAGGTGAGGGAACAAGACCTAAACTAATTGGTTAATATAAACTGTTTTATTCTTGAGTCCAATGTCATGATTGATTCTATGCGTGTATGCTTGTTATGTGCATTCAACACGTCATCCAATATTTCTATTGTTACTGTTCATGCATATTTGAATTATTGTTTATAACATGATGATGATGATGATGATGATAGGAATAGACATGTGAATGTATGTGTGTGGTTGATGTGCTTGATGCGAGCGAGTATCAGGGGGGTGTCATAGGCCGGGCCTCAGCACTCTAGCTCTATCTCTAACTCAAGTCTTGTCCACTGACATCGTCATATCGCCATTACCTTAGCAGAACTATTACATCGTAGTATATAAGGGGAGGTGGTCTCGGACCGTGTAGTCTCTGACTCTGCCGGGGGGCCTTAGCCCTATCTCTATGGATGTATTGAGGGATGCTGGGGTGAGGCCTTGGATACACTGATTGGTATTAGGATTGGTTAGTTGTGAACCCAGTTTGCGAGCCCTCGCCAGTAGGGGCTTACGTGTTGGTATGGGCAACTGGTACAGCAATAAACGTAACCTTTGCGTGTACATTGTCCATAGTAGGTGCATGTAGGATGACAATAAACGTTACCTTTGGGCGGCTTCACACACTCATGTATAGAGGTGTGGCGTCAATAAACGTAACCTTTGGCCACCTATCCTTTCTATAGCACATTGCAAACTTATATACCATATCAAAGATATGAATTGAATGCATGCATATGTTTGTTGCATTGTTTTGTTTGCTCACTGAGCCATGATGTGTGCTCACCCTCTCGACGTCGAATATTTTTAGTTGATGATGTAGGTACTACAGTCGAAGATTACATGAGTGCTCCGGTGTATGCGCGTGTTGCTGCAATGGAAGCTGAAGACTTAGTGGATACGCATGACTCTTCATGCGAGTGCAACTCATGCGTATTCGATTAGATTTTCATTTGAATTATTAAAGGAATGTAATTGATATTTTATTTATTTATCTCAGTTGATACAACAATAACTTGATATTTTAATTATGGTTATCACAGTTAGATTTCTCAGTTCATTTACTATAAGACTTTCGCTATTGTGTATTTATTCTGATTATGGTTGTGGATGTGCATGGTTTTTATTTTTAATGGACATAGCCTATTAGAGATCCTGGTTGAACCGTTGGTTTATTAGCGATTCATCACACTGTTCTGAATGGTGCGGAATTGGGGTGTGACAGGTCATATCATTATCCTATTCATGATGTTTGAGTCTTCTCCTTTAGGTATTCAGAATCTACCTCTGTATCTGAGTACCTTTTCCACATCCAAAGTAAGTCAGAGTTAGGTTTTTCTTTCTCTAAATCTTCTTGCATTGTTCTCAAATACGGATCTACAAAATTATTGCATTTACTTCGTCCATCGAATCAGAGACGATCTTTAACGCTATAAATGCAAGCGAGAAACTATTTCTCCATAAGTTCTTGCTCAATTGGATCATCACGCATTTCTATTATATGCTGCTCTTCTTCCAAATCTTCTGTTGCTATGGAATACAAAGCGGCGTTTGTACTAGGTCCTCCTTCTGGCTTTATTATTCCCCCTTTTTGCTCAAAGCCTCAACTACCACATTAGCCTTACTCGAGTGACACTAAATAACGTAGTCTTAATCCTTCAGGAGTTCCAACTATCTTCTCTTCCTCATGTTCAACTCTTTCTGGGTAAAGAGATAAATAAAACTCTTGTAATCCGATTTAATCTGAAATTTCTCGCTATACAGATCGTGTCTCTAAGCCTTAATTGCATGAATCACCGCTGCTAGCTTTATGTCATGAGTCAAGAAATTCTTTTCATGCTCTTTTAGTTATCTTTAAGCATTGCCAATTACTTGTTCTCCTTATATCAACCCGCATCTTAGACCCAATCCGGAAGCATCGATGTATAGGGTAAAAGGTTCCCCTGGTGCCTGAACGATCAAGATGGGAACTGATATCACCCTTGCTCTTAGAGTCTATAAACATTCTTCACACTTGTCAGTCCAAATAAACTTCTCTCCCTTCCTGGTTAGCTTGGTAAGAGGTATTGTGATCCTAGAGTAGTCTTCCACGAATCGTCTGAAATAACCAGCTAAACCCAAGAAATTTTTTATTTCTGCAATATTCTAAGGCGCTTCTCACCTTAATATTGCTTTTATCTTCCTGGGGTCTACTTTAATCCCTTCTGGTGACACTATGTGACCCCAAGAATGTAACCTCGTTTAACTAGAACTCACACTTCATGAACTTGGCATAAAACTTCTCCATTTTTAGCCGTTGTAAGGATGCTCTAAAGTTCGTTACAAGACTTTCTTCATCTTTAGAATAAACCAATATATAGCTTACGAAAACTATGATCGACGTGTCCAACATGTCATGAAACACCCGATTCATCAGCTCCATAAAAGATACTGGTGCATTGGTCAATCCAAACCACATAACTAGGAATTCACAATGTCCATTCCCAATTTTAGAAGCTATCTTTGGAATATCGCTGTCTAAATTCTTCAACTGATGATATCTTGACTGCAGATCAATCTTAGAAAATATCTTTTCTCCTTGCAGTTGTTTAAACAAGTCATTGATCTAAGATAGTGAGTTTGCTCAATTCCCGGTAGTCTATGCAGAGTTGAACACTACCGCCCTTCTTCTTCAAGAATAGCACTGGCGCTCCCCGTGATGAAATACTTGGATGATTAGAACCTTTGTCTAATAACTCCGGTAATTGAGTCTTTAATTCCTTTAACTCTGTAAGAGCTATTTTATAGAGTGCCTTTGACACAGGTGCCAGCCCTGGTAACAAGTCGATAACGATTTGGTTGCATGATTAGGTGGCAACCCGGGTAAGTCTCTTGGAAACATGTCAGGGAATTTTCACATCACATCAAAATCTTCCATCTGTGGTGCCTTATTAGTAACGTCTATCATAAATAACATATATCCAACTCCTTTCTTTCCAAAACATCTCTTCACCTTTAGTGCAGAGAGGATGAGCTTCTGCTTCCTAGGCAACATGCTTCCAATAAAATTAGATTTGTGCCATCTTTATTCTTGAATAATAACCTCTTTTATGCACATAACAGTTTTGTAGAGTATTGAGACAACCAGTCTATCCCTAAGATGATGTCAAAGTCTATCATCTCAAGTCGAATTAGGTTGCATCCAAATTTCATCCTTCCATATGATTCGAATATTGTTCATAACACTCACTTAATACAACATCTAGTTTGAAAGGGCTTGAACTAGCAAAATCTTGTATAAGGTCTTAAGAGCACATCTAGCTCCTTTATCTCATATGATTTTTCAAAAATTATCACCAATAATCTCATATCCTAAAAAGCTCATTAGTTTACACAAATAATCTTATATTACACTCATTAGCTTACATCTCTTTTATCACTGCTACTTTATCCTGATCTCTCTATCATATACCTCGAAAAGTATCTTGTGATCGTTACTCACTTCATATCCCAAGTCTACCTATAAGCATTAGGGTATATGCTTATAATTTTATTAATTCTGTCAAACTCTCTTGGTCTTTACTTAATCATCTCACTCGACATTGGGCATAACTGAGTATTACTTGTACTAATCTGAATACTATCAATGTCACAATTTTTTACTTTGTCCTTGTATCCATTCTTTGATATGTTTTTTGAAATCTTTTGCCTTATCATGATTCACACCAATATAATCATCTGTAACTCTACTTGAGTGTTATCTACTCTTTCTGGCTACTCTTGGTAGTTCTCACTTTTTGCTCATGCATCCTGTCACACCCCAATTCTGAACCAACCAGAATGGTGTGATGAACCGTCAATAAACCAACGATTTTGTAAGACCCGTATTGAACTAATCGGTCTTACCACCTTGTACCAGGTCTACCTATCATGGTCGAGCCACGTGGACCAAGTGTGTGAAGAAACCACAAGACCAGGTATGAAGTTTAATTCAAAAAAGTCAAATATGTGAGGGTAGGGTCGCATGCCTAAACAGGTGTGACTGACCCCACCTCAAAAGATTCCAACCCATGACTTTTAAGTCGTGGGGTCGCATGTTTTAAAATGTAGGGTCGACGGATTCTGCGACCCTACATGAGACCCTACGATAACAGTCAGAAACCGAAAATTAGGAAACCTTCCTAATCCAAAGGGGGTCTTTCCTAAACTCATTGGGACTTATTATGGAGAGTTTTCCTCTATAAATAGGATGTCCCTTAGCCTCTTTCACTCCTTTAGAATCTTAATTGAAAGTGAGAAAAAGAGAAAGAGAAGGAAGAGAAGAAGAGAAGGAAACTTGAAGAAGAAGACTAAGGAAGAGGAGGAAGTTCAGAGAAACCTCTGAATTAAGGTATGAACCTAATTCCCTACCTGAATAAGAGAGCCTAGAATAGTTTATGAAGAACATAGGATTAAGAGAAACCCAAATCATCCATCCATGGATAGATTCCAAGAGATTTCCATGGAGGAAATCATTATGGACAATGAATGGTGTATAAATTGTAGTTTTGAGCCATAGAACAATTATAGAATGGACCATGATAGTAAGCCAAAGGATCCAAACATGAAGGAATGGATTGTAGAGTGAAAGGTCGACTCAGAAAATGTGTGGTCGCACGTAGGGTCGAATGATATCCGACCCTACAAGACCACATGATCGACCACATGCCCTCAGGAAGTTCTAGGGAGGGTGTGGTCGCACGTAGGGTCGAATGGTATCCGACCCCACCTATGACCGTACACCCTAGGGTCGCAAAAACTGCTACCCC
This sequence comes from Protea cynaroides, assembly GCA_028583415.1. NCBI lineage: Eukaryota > Viridiplantae > Streptophyta > Magnoliopsida > Proteales > Proteaceae > Protea > Protea cynaroides. Next base: position 19,888,253 of record CM053268.1, on the reverse strand, counting down.
AGGTCCGACCCTACCCTGTGACCCTACCCCTAGGATCACAAAAATTGCAACCCTAGGTGCTACCCTAACTGCGACCCTACAATTTATGTTAGTCTAAATATATTGGAATTAATTCTAATTAAAATCTATGGACTTGTTAGGTCTTTCCAGTGGTTTAAAGGTGAATTATAAAGCTTGAACGAGGATCTACTAGCAATCAAAGGTGAGGGAACAAGACCTAAACTAATTAGATAATAATAAACTATTTTTGTTTATTGAGTCTAATGCCATGATTGATTCTATGCTTGTATGCGTGTATTGTGTATTTAACATGTCATCCAATATTCTTGCTATTGTTGTTCATGCATATTTACTTTCGTTTATTAATAACATGATGATTATGATGATGCTAGGAATAGGCATGTGAATGTTTGTGTGTGGTTAGTGTACTTGATGCGAGTGGGGCATCAGGGGGAGGACGTGACACTATGGTTCATCTTGGTCACCAGACTCTAGCTCTATCTCTACTTAAGTCTTGTCCACTAACATCGTCGTATCGCTATTACCTTAGCAGAACTATTACGTCGTAGGGCATCAGGGGAGGTGGTCTTGGACCGTGTAGTCTCTGACTTTGTTGGGGGGGCTTAGCTCTATCTCTATGGACGTATTGAGGGATGCTGGGGCGAGGCCTTGGATACACTGTTTGACATTAGGATTGGTTAGTTGCGAGCCCAGTTTGCAAGCCCTCGCCAATAGGGGCTTACATATTGGTATGGATAAGGCATCAGGGGAAGTGTGATGCGGTGCGGTCCTAAGCACTTTAGCTCTATCCCTATTCCATGGTGGGTGTATGTGGGGGCGACAATGGTGTTTAATCCATTGGGCAGTTCCACACATTCGGGTATAGAGGTGCGGCGGCCACCTATCCTTTCTATTGCACATTGTAAACTTATGAACCAGACCAAAGATATGAATTGAATGCATGCATATATTTGTTGCATTGTTTTGTTTGCTCACTGAGCCGTAATGTGTGCTCACCCTTTCGACGTCAAATATTTTTAATTGATGATGCAGGTACTACTGTAGAAGACTATATGAATGCTCCAACGTATGGACATGCTGCGGCGATGGATGCAGAAGCTATGATGGAGTCGCATGATTCGTCGTGCGAGTGCAACTCATGCGTCTTCGATTAGATTTATAGTTGGATTATTAAGAACATGTAATTGATTAATTTATTTTGTTTTAGGTCTTAGTCATTGAACATAATTGGATAATTTATTTATTTTATCATTATTAGACTCTCAGTTCATTAGTATAAAAACTTCTGTTATTGTTATTTATTTTGATTATGATTGTGGATGTGTATGGTTTAAGCAAATAGACACAGCCTATTCGAGATCCTGGTTGAACCGTTGGTTTATTGACGATTCATCACACCATTCTAAATAGTGCGAAATTGGGGTGTGACAGTTTCAACCAGGATCTCGCATAGGCTATACCCACCATGTTAAACCAAAACACGTTCCACATTAATCAGAGATAATAAAGTAAATAGCGGAAGTCTTACAGATAATGAACTAAGGTCTAGTCATGATAAATAATTAATATTCCATTTATCTCCAAGTAACCAAAACATAATTTAATACTGTAAGACCCGCACTCTGAAAACCCGGTCTAAACCTTGGTTTTGTGTCATGACAGGTCTTCCGATCATCACCGGGCCAGACGGGGCAAGCGGATAACAAACAGGTACAAAATCGGACCGAAGTCGACCAATTATACCTGATTTTAGGTATACCGGTCGATGGTACCGGTCTTGGTACCGGTCGACCGGTATGGCCTGCGCAGCTATGTGCGGAATCTGGAAATTGGTCTCTACGGGTCCCGCTTTCCTGATTTTGAATCCTAGAAGTTTCCTAATCCTAGTAGGGTTACTAAACCCTATTTCTAGCCTATAAATACACCCTTAAACCTCCTCAAATCCTTTCCATTGTCTCTCACAAACCCTAGAGAAGAGAAAGAGATTGGAAAGGAGAAGGGGCTAGGAAGAAGAAGGAGGTGCCGCCATTACTGTTCGACGACGCTCTCATTACGCCAGTCAACGGTAAGTGTTTGAATCCATCTTCTTACCCTATGTTAGTTGTGTGGGTGGATCAATACCATGCAAAGTAGATATTGATCTAAAACCCTAAATTGGCCAATAAACCCTAAGTTGCCATCAAACCCTAGATTCGAGTTCCGAGATGATATTCATCGAAACGAGACTTGAATGAGTTGGGGATAACTCTAACTCAAAGCCTAGACTTAGAATGGATAGGAGAAACCCTGGAAATCCATGGAGGATGATTGTCGGCAGTCGAAAAACCCATGTATGGTCTTCCGGAGACATACCGGTCGACTATACCGGTTGCACATAGTGCGACCGGTATGTTGCGACTGCTATCTCTCGGGAGGTTGTCTGTGGGAACCGGCTGACCATACCGATCGCCAGTCTTTCCCACAGAGCTGCGACCGGTACATGCCACCGGTCAGCTCTGTGAGGGTATTTTGTAATCTATGTTGGTTTCCGACCAACATGAAACTCTAAGAATGTTATTTTAATGAAACCCTAATAATATTGTAGGACTTTGTGACTTATCGTTTGGATCTTGCGACGTGGAGCAAGTGATCGAACGAGCGTCAGGTAAGGGAATCTGACCCAAACCTAATAATTAATTGACAGTAAATTGTTGTTAATCACCTGATTATATGAGATGTGTTGTTTGTGCATATTCACATGCCATCCTTTACTTTCAGTTATTATTACTGTTCATGCATTGATAGGATGTGATTGTTAGGCATGTGATTGTTTTCGTTAGTGTGTTGAGTGGGGCATGGGCCTGGGATCGCTCTTCACATTAGCACCTTTTGTAGTATTCTGTCTTAACATGCTTGGTATGGGTGGGGTATCAGGGGAAGGTCGTGGTACAGTGGTCTCCGATATTGATGTTGTCCCAGCCATTGTTATGTGGTACTGTGGATTCCGAGTCGACGCTGGCTTGTCCACGATGCTTTAGCTCTATCTCTATGCCGTAGGGAGTTATGTTGGGATAGGGTCTACCTGCGTATTGTTTCTATCCTAGTGGGTTAGTTGCGGATAGGGCATCAGGGGAGGTGTGGGAATGTCTTAGCTCTATCTCTATGTCGTAAACGGCTGTGTTGGGATAGAGCATACATTGATGACATATAGGATTGGTTAGTTGCGAGCCCAGTTTGTGAGCCCTGGCCAGTAGGGGCTTAGGTACTGGTATGGGTAGAGTATCAAGGGAGGTACGTGGGTATCTTAGCTCTATCTCTATTCCATGGTGGGTGCATGTGGGCCAATGGGGGTGCGATCCATGGGGTGCTACACACTCGTGTATAGAGGTGCGGGGGCCACCAAACCTTTCTATAGCACATTGCAAACTTAAAACCAGACCACAGCATAAAATTGATTGTTACTCATGCATAATTTTGTGAAACTGTCTGATTGTCTTACTGAGCTGTGTTGGTAGCTCACCCTTTGTATATACATTGCTTTTGGATGTTGATGCAGGGTACACCGTGGATGACTACGTGAACGCTCTGGCGTATGGAGGTGTTGCTGCTCTGGATGTGCAAGCAGGAGAGGACGAGCATGATGCTTCATGTGAGTGCCCTTTCTGCGTGTACCTTTGATCGGATTTTATTTATTTCTTTTATTTATTTTTGGTTGGATTAAATGGATGTATGGATATTATTTTCTGTGTTTGAATTTGGATAATGGGATATTTATTTAAGTGATCAATAGATACTCAGTTCATTCTATTTAAAGTCTTCCGCTGTATATTTATATTCTGATTGTGGTTATGTGTAATGGTTTGTATGAATGGACACGGCCTATTCGAGATCCTGGTGTGAACCGTTGGTTCAATGACGGTTCACTCACACCATTCTGGTTGGATCAGAATTGGGGTGTGACAAATACATATTACAAATATCCAAATACAAAAGTTAAACACTAAGCGTATCCATAATTGAAATGCTAGCTTGACGAGCCATATTCGTCCTCCACAACTTGCTCATCTAGAGCCGTCACCTATTCATATATTGGCATGTCAATATAATCTTCAACTGTAATACCTGCAACATCAGAAACTAAAAGAATTACGCGGGCGAGGGTCAGCTCTCCAACTTGAGCTCAGTGAGTAAACAAAACAATGCAACAAACATATGCATGCATTCAATTCATATCTTTGGTCTGGTTCATAAGTTTGTAATGTGCAATAGAAAGGATTGGTGGCCACCGCACCTCTATACACGAGTGTGTGAAGCCGCCCAAAGGATCAAACACCAATGTCGTCCCACATGCACCCATCATGGAATAGGGATAGAGCTAAAGTGCTTAGGACCGCACCGCATCACACTTCCCCTGATGCCTTACTCATATCAACACGTAAGCCCCTGTTGGCGAGGGCTTGCAAACTGGGCTCGCAACAACTAACCAATCTTAATGTCAAACAGTGTATCCAAGGCCTTACCCTAGCATCCCTCAATACGCCCATAGAGATAGAGCTAAGGCCCCCCGACAGAGTCAGAGACTACACGGTCCGAGACCACCTCTCCTGATGCCCTACGACGTAATAGTTCTACTAAGGTAATGGTGATACGATGATGTTAGTGGACAAGACTTGAGTAGAGATAGAGCTAGAGTCTGGTGACCAGGATGAACCACAGTGTCATGTTCTCCCCCTGATGCCCCACTCGCATCAAGTACACCAACCACACACATACATTCACATGCCTATTCCTAGTATCATCATCATCATAATGTTATAAATAAACTGAATTAAATATGCATGAATAGTAATAACAGGAATATTGATGACATGTGATATGCACAATACATGCATACAAGCATAAAATCATTCATGGCATTGGACTCAATAAATAAAAACAGTTTATTATTAGCCAATTAGTTTAGGTCTTGTTTCCACACCTTTGGTCGATAGTAGATCCTCGTTCAAGCTTTGTAATTCATTTTTAAACCACTTGGAAATCTAACAAGTTCATAGATTTTTAATTAGAATTAATTCTCATATATTTAGACTAACAGAAACTGAGGGGTCGGAGGTGGGGTAGCACCTGGGGTCTCAGTTTCTACGACCACAGGGTGTGGGGTCGTAGGGTAGGGTTGGACATACTCTGACCCCACGTGCGACCACACCCTCCCTGGAAACTTTCCGAGGGCATGTGGTCGGACATGTGGGTCTTGTGGGGTCTGACATCATGCGACCCCACGTGCGACCTCACGTGTTATGGTCGACCTTTCACTCTTAATTCTATTCCTTCATGTTTGAATCATTTGGCTTATCATCATGGTCCTTCCTATGATTGTTCTATGGCTCAAAACTATAATTTTATACACCATCCATTCTCCACATAATTTCCTCCTTGGATTCTCTTGGAATTTATCCACGGATGGATGATTTGGGTTTTTCCTAATCTTAGCTTCTTCATGAACTATCCTAGGCTCTCAATTCATGTAGAGAATTAGGTTCATATCTTAGGTTTGCTGAGATTCAGAGTTTTCTCTGAACTTTCCTCTTCCTTGGTCTTCTTCTTTAATTCTCCTTATCTTCCTTCTCTTCTCTTTCTCTCTCTCTCAATTAGAGTTCTAAAGGAGTGAAAGAGGCTAAGGGATGTCCTATTTATAGGGAAAAACCCTCCATAATAAGCCCTAATGAGTTTAGGAAAGAATTCCCTTCAGATTAGGAAGGTTTCCTAAATTCGGTTTCTGACTGTTTCCGTGGGGTCGGAGGTGGGGTCGCAGAATCCGTGACCCTACGTTTTTAGAATGTGCGACCCCACTACCAAAATTCATGGGGTTGGACTCTTTTGATGTGGGGTCGGTCACTCCTGTTTAGGCATGTGACCACACACTCATATTTGACTGTTTTTGGGTTGATTTCATACCTGGTCTTGTGGTTTCTTCACGCACTTGGTCCACTTAGCTCGACCATGATAGGTAGACTGGTCACGACACGAGAATGTAAGGTTAGACCGGGTTCGTGCTGTGCGGGTCTTATAACTCCACCACCCTTAAAAAAAATTCCGTCCTCGAAATTTGAACGTACGGATCTTACAACTCCCCCATCCTTAAAATAAATTTTGTCCTCAAAATTTGAATTTATTTCGGAGTCAATAAGTGGGAATTCTATTTTCGCATTGCATCTTCTTCCTCCCATGCAATCTTCTCCACGTCTTGTCTTCGCCAGGTTATCTTCATATAATAATTATCCCGGCTTTGGAGATGTTGTATCTTCCAACTAGTGAACTAGGCTGGTACCACTTTAATAGTTAAATCTTCTATCTAATCTAGTGGATCAGTGGTCAATACCTTTGATATGGATCTCCAACGTACTTCTTCAATAGAGACACGTGGAATACGTCATGCACACTAGACATGGACAGCGGTAACGCTAGTTGATATGTAACTTTTTCATGTCTCTCCAAAATTTTTATGAGATCCAAAACGTATATAGAATACAACTTTCCCTTCTTGTCTAATCATTTTAAAACCATGCATAAGTGATATCTTCAAGAACACTTTGTCACTTATGGCGAACCCGAGGTCTTGGTGTCTCTCCTGACAATCCTGAGCTTGTCTTGGCCCTTTTTCTTTGATCTTGTCAGTCACTCGACAGGTTTCTTCAATAGACTCAGGTCTTAAAATTCTTCATTCACCAACTTTATTCCAAAATAGAGGAGTTTGACATTTCTACCATACCATGCTTTATCGGTGACATTTACATGGTAGCTTGGTAGCAACTTCCATTCACGGTAACTTCTCAATTCAAGCTCCTTGAAATCAATTTCCCAAGCTCGGGGCATATCTCTTAGGATTTGTATAGTCCACCCCGACTGTCCGTCGGTTTAAGGTAAAATGTGATACTAAACTTCAACTCTGTCCCCGTTGTTTTCTATAGATCCTTCCAAAACTTCGAGATAAAACATGAGCCTCTAACCGACACTAGGCTCTCAAACATACAATTCAATCTGGCAATATTATCCACATATAGCTTAGTTAGCCGCTCCAAAGCATACCGAGAACGTATAGCAATGGGATGAGCTATCTTCATAAGGTGATCAACAATCACCCAAACTGCGTCAATCGATCTGGGAGTCAGTGGAAAATCAGTGACATAGTTCATTGTAATGCAGTTCCACTGCCAAACTGGCTCCAATAGTGGTTGTAGTAAGCCATGTTGGTCTTTGTCTTTCAGCCTTTACTCATTGATAATTTAGTTACTGAAACATGCATCTATCCACACTACTTCCATTCCCTTCCATCAAAATAATCTCTTCATGTTTTGGTATATTTTGTACTTCTAGGATGTACCCAACACGGAATAGAATGGGCTTTTAGCATTATCTTGTATCTATGATTAGCGTTTTTCACTTCAAGTATGCATAATCATCCTCGGTATTACAGGACCTTTTTCGCATCCGAAGTAAGTCAAGGTTAGGTTTTTCTTTTCTCTAAATCTTCTTACACCTCTCTTAGATATAGATCTAACAAAATTACTACCTTTACTTCGTCTATCAAATCAGAGACGATCTTTAATGCCACTAGCACAGTCGATGAACTATTGCTCCATAAGTTCATCCATAAGTTCTCGCTCAATTGGATCATCACAAGTTTTTATTATATGTTACTCTTCTTTCAAATCTGAATATTTTGCTGTGAAATATAAGGCAGCATTTATACTGGGTCCTTCCTCGGACTTCATAATTCCCATTTGCTTAATGCCTTAGCTACTACATTAGCCTTGCTCGGGTGACACTGAATATCATAGTCTTAATCCTTGAACAATTCCAGCCATTTTCTTATCCTTATGTTCAACTCTTTCTGATGAAGAGATAAATAAAACTCTTGTGTTCCCATTTAATCTAAGATTCTTCTCCTTATAGATAATGTCTCCAAGTCTTGATTGCATAATTCATAGTTGCTAACTCCAAATCATGAGTTGGGTGATTCTTTTCATGCTCTTTATTCATAGTTTCTAACTCCAAATCATGAGTTGGGTGTTTTTTTCATGCTCTTTCAGTTATCTTGAAGCATATGCAATCGCTTATTTACCTTACATCAACCCGCATCCTAGATCCAATCCGAAAGTTTCGATGTATAGGGTAAAAGATTCCCTTGGTACTGGAACAATCAAGATGGAAACTGATATCAACCTTATTTTTAGAGTTTAAAAATATTCTTCACACTTGTCAGTCCAAATAAACTCCTCTCCCTTCTTGGTTAGCTTGGTAAGAGGTTTTGCAATCTTAGAGTGGTCCTTTATAAATCGTCTATAATAACTAGCTAAACCCAAGAACTTCTGATCTTTGCAATATTCTTTAGGTGTTTCTCATCATATGATTACTTCTATCTTAATAGGGTCCACTTTAATCTTTTTTTTTATGATGCTATGTGATCTAAGAAGATCACTTTGTTTAATCAGGTCTCATATTTCTTGGACTTGGCATAAAGCTTTTCCCTTCTCAGCTGTTGTGAAGCTGTTTTAAGATCCATTGTATGAGTTGCTTCATTCTTGGAATAAACCAAAATATCATCTATGAAAACTATGACCGATGTATCCAATATGTCATGAAACACTCAGTTCATCAGCTCCATAAAAGATGTAAGGGCATTGGTTAATCCAAACGTCATAATCAAAAACTCATAATGTCTAATCCCGATTCTAAAAACTATCTTCGGAATATTGCTGTCCAAATTCTTCAGCTGATGATATCTTGACCGAAGATCAATCTAAAAAAATACCCTTGCTCCTTGCAACTGCTTAAACAAGTCATCGATCTGAGGTAGTAGATATTGATTCTTGATCGTGAGCTTGTTTAGTTCCCGGTAGTCTATACATAATCTGACACTACCGTCCTTCTCCTTCACGAATTGCATTGGCGCTCCCCGCGATGTAATACTTAGCCGATTAGAACCCTTGTCTAATAACTCCCGTAGTTGAGTCTCAATCCCTTCAACTCCATAGGAGCTACTCTATAGGTGCCTTTGACATAGGTATCGTCCTTGGTAACAAGTCGATGACGAACTCGGTCACATGATCAGATGGTAACCCAGGTAAGTCTCCTGGAAACACATCAGGAAATTTATGCATCACATCAGTATCTTTCATCTGTGGTGCTTCGTATACCACAGACACCATATATCCAACTCCTTTCTTTTCAAAGCATCTCTTCGCCTTTAGCATAGAGAGGATCAGCTTTCATTTCTTAGGCAACATGCTTCCAATAAAACTCAATTATATTCCGTCTTTATTCTTGAATGATAACCTCTTCTATGCCCATAGCAACTTTGTAAAGTGTTGAGATAACCAGTCTATTCCCAAGATGACGTCAAAGTCTGCCATCTCAAGTTAATTTAGGTTACAGCCAACTTCTGTCCATCCATACAATTCAGACATTGCTCATAACACTCATCTAATGCAACATTTAGTCCAAAAGGGCTTGTTCTAGCAAAATCTGGTTCGAAGTTCTTAAGATCTTGTCTAGTTCCTTCATCTCTTATGATTTTTCAAAGACTATCGTCAATAATCTCATATTGCACTTAGTATCTTACATCTCTTTTATGACTGATGTTCTACCCTGATCTCTCTTTCATATACCTCGAAAAATATCTTATGATTATTACTTTATATCCCAAGTCTACCTCTAGGCATTAGGGTATATGCTTATAAATTCATTAATTTAGGCAAACTCTTTTGGTCTTTTCTTAATCATCTCACTCGACATTGGGCATAACTCAGTATTACTTGTACTAATCTGAATACTATCAATGCCATGATTTTTGATTTTATCCTTGTATCCACTCTTAGATTCGCCTTTAGGAATCTTCTGCCTTGTCAAAATTCATACCGATATAGTCATCTTTAACTCTACTTGAGTGCTATCTATTTCTTTACTGGCTATTCTTGATAGTTCTTACTTTTTGCTCATATACTCTTTTATAGACATGACTCATATCCATCTATTCAGTAATCTCAAAATAGATCCTCCATTACTTCATCTGAGGTTCTTTGGCTATAGAATTTATCTGCATCCAATCATCTTTCTTCCAATAATTTCATTATCACTAAACATCTTTATCAACAAAGGTCAGGGGATGTATGAATCAAAATGTTTATCTAAAAGTGATTATTTTCTTCTTTCAATTCAGCATAATGACAAACACTTGTTTTATCTAATGAACCTAGGTTTAAAGGATCAGGGATAAATCTATGGTAATCCAATCGACATCCAAAAGGTCGTTAAGTTGCACGGTGGTCCAAATATATAGAAATAGAGGTTTTACAGTTCTTAACCTCATGATTACAGGTTCTATCGAGTATATAATGCCAATTGGTCAAGGCACTACAGGAATAAATCTGGAGAAGTTTTGGTACATCAATAAATCAGTTATAAAATCGAAAAGATGTACATTCAAAATGATTAAGCCCTTAACTATTCATTCAGTTCATATCTTTGTTCATGTTTTCGATCATGAGAGGCTCAGATTGGTATAATCAGGATTAATACTAAAGAAACAATATCTATAACTCCAATTGACAGGTTAAATCAAGAAGGTATCCTGTCAAGGTATGAGAATTAGAACCAGGTATATGCATCCTCTATAATCATAAGAGTAAGTCAATAATACACCACATCCTATATAAACCTATCTAGTTATATGGCCACAATAGATTTGATCCTTTGCTGAAAACGTTTGAGGCTTCATCTTCAAAAAATATTCATCAATCCTTATCGGATCATTTTGTCATGATGCAGCTATCCCATACCTCGGTGGCTTATAAGGGTAACCACCTTGATACACTGCTTGTTGTGCACCAAGCTTCTACATTGGGGTGTACATTATTGGGACTTGTTGTATGGTAGGCACTGTGTTATAGCTAATAGGTGCTGGGGGTACAGTATTGCTACCAATTGATACCATACTTGGTTTGACCCAGAGGTATTGATGTAGCATTGGCAACTTGGATAGTGATTCACATAGCAACTTGCATATTCGGTCTCATCTGTTATTGCTCTTATATTTTATCAGGCCAAGTTTATTACAATCGTGGCCAAGGCACTTGGTAGTTCAGGTAGATTTGTTGGAGTGGCCTGGTTGTTGACCTCCTTTGGTTTGTTCCAATCTGATTATTATTATTTAGCATCTGTTCAGATAAGTTTTCACTACCCGTTCTCGACCCAGATAGTGGTGGGATCAAGTTGCAACATCTTCTTAATGCTCAGCGGGCAATGGATTAGCATGTGATGGATCTCACTCTGAGTCTCTACGTCACCCAAGAGTATAGCTTTATCTTCTTTATAGTTACTCTCAATTTTTGGTGTATAGCTATTGTTCTCCTATCTCTGTTGCATTCAGCCTGAGATCTTTTCCTTTACCTTTACAGGGATTTTGGCATTACTAGCCATTAGTCTTCTTCTTCTGCCATACATCGAGTTTCACATCTTGTGAGTACCAACTCGGTATTCAAATTTTCTGCTTATAGATGCTCCCTCCTTCTTACTATACTAGATCCTTTGTATACTTAGACAACTGCCCGACTTATAGATAATACCCTATATTATTTGTTTATCAGGATAAGTTTTGAATTTTTTTCTTTCTATCTGTGTATATATATGGTTCCACCTTTAATATGTACATTATTGTCTTGTTTAAGTTCTATCTTAACCAACACAGGTGCTTATGGTATGTTTGTATTAAAGCTTTTAATTTATCCTAACTTAGTTCATGGATTCTAGTGGAAGTATTCAAGTTTCATGGGCAAGGCCTTAGAGCTCTAATACCAAGTTGTCACACCTCAATTCTCAACCAACCAGAATGGTGTGGTGAACCGTCAATAAACCAACGGTTCAACCAGGATCTCGCATAGGCTTTACCCACCATGTTAAAACAAAACACATTCCACATTAATCAGAGATAATAAAGTAAATAGCGAAAATTTTACAGATAATGAACTGATGTCTAGTCATGATAAATAATTAATATTCCATTTATCTCCAAGTAACCAAAACGTAATTTAATACATATTACAAATATCCAAATACGAAAGTTAAACACTAAGCGTATCCATAAATGAAATGCTAGCTTGACGAGCCATATTCGTCCTCCACAGCTTGCTCATCTATAGCCGTCACCTATTCATATATTGGCGTGTCGGTATAATCTTCAACCGTAATACCTGCAACATCAGAAACTAAAAGAATTACACGCGTGAGAGTCAGCTCTCCAACTTGAGCTCAGTGAGTAAACAAAACAATGCAACAAACATATGCATGCATTCAATTCATATCTTTGGTCTGGTTCATAAGTTTGCAATGTGCAATAGAAAGGATTGGTGGCCACCGCACCTCTATACACGAGTGTGTGAAGCCGCTCAAAGGATCAAACAATCAATGCCATCCCACATGCACCCATCATGGAATAGGGATAGAGCTAAAGTGCTTAGGATCGCACCTCATCACACTTCCCCTGATGTCTAACCCATACCAATACGTAAGCCCCTATTGGCGAGGGCATGCAAACTGGGCTCGCAACTAACCAATCCTAATGTCAAACAGTGTATCAAAGGCCTCACCCTAGCATCCCTCAATACGTCCATAGAGATAGAGCTAAGGCCCCCCGGCAGAGTCAGAGACTACACGGTTCGAGACCACCTCCCCTAATGCCCTACGACGTAATAGTTCTGCTAAGGTAATGGCGATACGACGATGTTAGTGGACAAGACTTGAATAGAGATAGAGCTAGAGTCTGGTGACCAGGATGAACCACAGTGTCACGTCCTCCCCCTGATGCCCCACTCGCATCAAGTACACCAACCATACACATACATTCACATGCTTATTCCTAGCATCATCATCATCATAATGTTATAAATAAACTGAATTAAATATTCATGAATAGTAATAACAGGAATATTGGATGACATGTGATATGCACAATACACGCATACAAGCATAGAATCATTCATGGCATTGGACTCAATAAATAAAAACAGTTTATTATTAGCCAATTAGTTTAGGTCTTGTTCCCTCACCTTTGGTTGATTGCAGATCCTCGTTCAAGCTTTGTAATTCACTTTTAAACCATTTGGAAATCTAACCAGTTTCTAGATTTTTAATTAGAATTAATTCTCATATATTTAGACTAACAGAAACTGAGGGGTCGTAGGTGGGGTAACACCTGGGGTCTCAATTTCTACGACCACAGGGTGTGGGGTAGCAGGGTAGGGTCGGACATACTCCGACCCCACGTGCGACCACACCCTCCCTGGAAACTTCCCGAGCGCATGTGGTCGGACATGTGGGTCTTGTGGGGTCGGACATCATACGACCCCATGTGCGACCACACGTGTTTTGGTCAACCTTTCACTCTTAATTCCATTCCTTCATGTTGGAATCCTTTACTTATCATCATGGTCCTTCCTATGATTGTTCTTTGGCTCAAAACTATAATTTTATACATCATCTATTCTCCACATAATTTCCTCCATGGATTCTCTTGGAATTTATCCATGGATGGATGATTTGGGTTTCTCCTAATCTTATCTTCTTCATGAACTATCATAGGCTCTCAATTCATGTAGGAAATTAGGTTCATACCTTAGGTTTGCTGAGATTCAGAGTTTTCTCTGAACTTTCCTCTTCCTTGGTATTCTTCTTCAATTTTCCTTATCTTCCATCTCTTTTCATTCTCTCTTTTTCAATTAGATTTCTAAAGGAGTGAAAGAGGCTAAGGGACGTCCTATTTATAGGGGAAAACCCTCCATAATAAGCCCCAATGAGTTTAGGAAAGAACCCCCTTCGGATTAGAAAGGTTTCCTAAATTCGGTTTCTGACTGTTTCCATGGGGTCAGAGGTGGGGTCGCAGAATCCGTGACCCTAGGTTTTTAGATTGTGCGACCCCACGACCAAAATTCATGGGGTTAGACTCTTTTGAGGTGGGGTTGGTCACACATGATTAGGCATGCAACCACACACTCATATTTGACTATTTTTTGGTTGATTTCATACCTGGTCTTGTGGTTTCTTCATGCACTTGGTCCACTTGGCTCGACCATGATAGGTAGACTGGTCACGACATGAGAATGTAAGGTTAGACCGGATTCGTGGCGTGCGGGTCTTACACATCCTTTTACGGATCATTACTCAAATCTATTTATTTAGCAATCTCAAAATAGATTCTCCATTACTTCATCTAAGGTTTCTTAGCTATAGAAATTATTTTGAATTAAATCATCTTCCCTTCAATAATTCCCTTATTAACTAAGTATCTTTATCCACGGAGGTCAAAAATGTAAGAATCAGAATGTTTATCCAAAAGTAATTCATTTCCTTCTTTTTGAATTCCATATGATGATAAACACTTGATTTATCTAGTGAACTTAGGTTTAGAGGATTAGAGTAAATCTATGGTAATCGAACCAACTACAAATTAAATTGGACCCATGGTTGTTGGTTGTAAGGTGATCCGAATACATGAAAATAGAGGTTCTACAGCTCTTAGCCTCATGGTTTATAGGTTCTATCGAGTATATAGTGACATTGGTCAATGCACTACAAGAGTAAATCTGGAGATAATTTTAGTACATTAATAAACTCAGGTATAAAATCGAAAAGATGTACATTCAAAATAATTAAACATTTAACTGTCCATTCAGTTCATATCTTCATTCATGTTGTCGATCATGAGAGTAGCTTAGATTGATATAATAGACTAATTCTAAGGAAACAATATCTATAACTCCAATTGACAGGTTGAATCAAGAAAGTATCTTGTCAAGGCACGAGGATTTAAAATCAGGTATATGCATCCTCTATAATCATAAGGGTAAGTCAACGATGCACCACATCCTATATATACCTGTCTAAATATATGGCCACAATAGATTTGATCCCTTGATAAAAACATTTGAGCTTTATCTTCAGAAAATATTCCTCAATCCTTGTCGGATCATTCTGCCATGGGATAACTATCCCATACATTGGTAGCTAATAAGGGTAACCACCTTGATACACTGCTTATTGTGTACTAGGATTCTATACTGAGATGTGTGTTACTAGGATCTACTGTATGGTAGACATTGTGTTATGGTCAATGAGTACTAGAGGTATAGTATTGTTACCAACTAGTATCGTACATGGACTGACCTGGAGGTGTTGGTATAGCATTGGTAACTTGGGTAGTGATTCCCATGGCAACTTGCATAGCTGGTATCATCTGTTGTTTCTTTTGCATTTTATCGGACCAAGTTTGTTACAACCTTGGTCAAGGTGCTTAATCTAGGTAGATTGGCTGGAGTGGCCTGGTTATTCATCTTTTTTATTTGCTCCAGTTTGATTATCATTATTTGGCATCTGCTCAGATGGGTTCCCTTTACTCCCTTTCGACCTAGATAGTGGTGGGGTCGGGTTACAACCGCTTCTTAATGCTCAGTGGGCGATGAATCAGCGTGTGGCTGATCTCACTTTGAGTCTCCATGTCACCCAAGAGTATAGCTTTATATTCTTTTATAGTTACTCTTATTTTTGGTATATGGCAGGGTTCTCCTATCTCTGTTGGATTCAGCCCGAGATCTTTTCCTTTACCTCTATAGGGATTTAGGCGTTACTAGCCATTTTCTTTCTTCGTTTGTCATACATCGAATTCCACATCTTATGAGTACCAACTCAGTATGTAAGACCCGTATCGAACTAACCGGTCTTATCACCTTGTATCAGGTCTACCCATCATGGTCGAGCCAAATGGACCAAGTGCGTGAAGGAAATAGAGAAACCAGGTTCTAAACTGACCCAAAAATAGTAAATTAGAAGGCAGGGTCGCATACCTAGATAGGTAGGGTCGACCCCCCCCCCTCACTAAGAAGTCAGACCCCTGATATTTAAATGGGGGTCGGACAACTTAGAACTGGGGGTCGACGGGATCTCCGACCCCCTCATCGACCCCCTGTTTGTCGACAGAAACCGCAAATAGGAAACTTTCCAAATTTCATTGGGATTCCTTCCTAATCTCAATGGGACTTATTTTGGGAGATTCTACTCTATAAATAGGACGTCCCTAAGCCTCTTTCACTCCTTTTGAAACCCTAATTGAGAGTGAGAGAAATAGAAGAGAAGAAGAAGAGAAGAAAAGTTAGAGAAGAAGACCTAAGTGAAGAATTCAGAGAAATCTCTGAATCTCAGCAAGCCTAAGGTATGAGCACGTTCCCATTGATGATCTAAGACCTTAGAATAGTTCATGAAGAGGGTATGGTCTAGGAGAAACCCAAATCATACATCCATGGGAAGATTTCAATGAAATCCATGGAGAAATCATGGTAGGCAAAGTAAGGAAGAAACCTAGAGTTCTAAGTCATAGAACAAGCCTAGAATGGATTGTGGAAGTAAGCCATAGGACCCAAGCATGAAAGAAGGGACTGTAGAATGATATTCTCGACTCAACACATGGAGGGTCGCACGTGGGTTCGATTGGGAATCGACCCTACCAGACCACAGGATCGACCCCCAGTATTCGGGAAGTCCAGGAAAGGGGTGGTCACACCCAAGGTCGATGAAACATCCGACCCTGGCATCGATCCTACCCTGGGGGTCGCAGTAAACTGCTACCCTACCTGCGACCCACCCTGCGACCCGTGCTTAAAAACAAGTCTAAAAGTATCGGAATGACTTCTAACCAAAATCTATCGACTTGTTAGGTTTTCCTATTGATATAAAAGTGATTTTAAAGCTTGAAAAAGGATCAACACTCAAGCAAAGGTGAGGGAACAAGACCTAAACTAATTGACTAATAATAAACTGTTTTTATTTTCTTGAGTCCAATGCCATGACTGATTCTATGCGTGTATGCTTGTAATGTGCATTCAACATGTCATCCAATATTCCTGCTATTAATTTTCATACATATTAAATTCTATTTTGTTTATAACATGATGATGATGATGATGATGCCAGGAATAGGCATGTGAATGTATATATGTGGTTAGTGCGCTTGATGCGAGTGGAGTATCAGGGGGGGAATGTGACATTGTGGTTCAGCCTGGTTACTAGACTCTTGCTCTATATCTACTCAAGTCTTGCCCACTGACATCGTCGTATCGCCATTACCTTTGCAGAACTATTACGTCATAGGGTATCAGGGGAGGTGGTCTCGGACCGTATAGTCTTCGACTCTGTCAGGGGGCCTTAGCTTTATCTCTATGGATGTATTGAGGGTTGCTGGGGTGAGGCCATAGGTACACTGTTTGACATTAGGATTGGTTAGTTGCGAGCCCAGTTTGCAAGCCCTCGCCAGCAGGGGCTTACGTGTTGGTATGCTAGAGTATCAGGGGAAGTGTGATACAGTGTGGTCCTAAGCACTTTAGCTCTATCTCTATTCCATAGTGGGTGCATGTGGGACGACAATAAATGTTAACCTTTGGGTGATTTCACACACTTGTGTATAGAGGTGAGGCGGCCACCGAACCTTTCTATAGCACATTGCAAACTTATAAACCAGACCACAAATATGAATTGAATGCATGCATATGTTTGTTACATTGTTTTGTTTGCTCACTGAGCCGTGATGTGTGCTCACCCTTTCGACGTCGAATATTTTTAGTTGATGATGTAGGTACCACGGTGGAAGACTATATGAATGCTTCTGTGTACGGGCACGTCGCTGCGATGGAAGCTGAAGACTTGGTGGAACCACATGACTCTTCATGCGAGTGCAATGCATGCATTTTTATTAGATTTTCATTTGAATTATTAAGAAAATGTAATTGACACTTTATTTACTTATGTCTCGGTTGATACAACATAACTTGATATTTTATTTATGATTATCACAGTTAGATTCCTCAGTTCATTTATTATTAAGACTTCCGCTATTGTGTATTTATTCTGATTATGATTGTGGATGTGTATGGTTTACTTTCAACGGACACAGCCTATTAGAGATCCTGGTTGAACCGTTGGTTTATTAACGGTTCATCACACCGTTCTGAATAGTGCAGAATTGGGGTGTGACATAGAGACTCCCTTCTTGTTACTATATTATATCATTTGTATACTTAGGCAACTGATCGACTTGTAGACTGTACTTTATGTTTTATTTGTTTATCAAGATACATTTAGATTTCTTTTTCTTCTGTCTGTATATATATATATGGTTTCACCTTTTATATGTACATTATTGTCTTATTTAAGTTCTGTCTCAACCAACACAGATGCTTATGGTGTGTTTGTATTAAAGCTTTTAATTTATCCTAACTCAGTTCATGGACTCTTGTGAAAGTATTCAGGTTTGATGGGCAAGGCCTGAGAGCTCTGATACCAAGCTGTCATACCCCAATTCTGGACTAACCAATGGTGTGATGAACAGTCATAAGAACCAAAGGTTCAAACTAGGATCTCGTATAGGTCGTACCAACCATGTTAAACCAAAACACAATCCACAGTAATAATCAGAGATAATAATTAAATAGCGAAAGTCTTATTAATAATGAACAGAGGTCTACATGATAAATAATTAAATAATCTAATTATTTTTTAAGTAAACCAAAACATAATTAATACATATTACAAGTATCAAAATACGGAAGTTAAACACTAAGCGTAACCATAGTTGAAACACTCTCTTAACGAGTCATATTCGTCCTCTACAGCTTGCACATCCATAGCCGCCATTTGTCCATACGTTGACACATTTATGTAGTCTTCAACGGTAACACCTGCAACATCAGAAACTAAAAAGAATTGTACGTGCGAGGGTCAGCTCTCCAACTTGAGCTTAGTGAGTAAACAAAACAATGCGCAAACATATGCATGCATTCAATTCATATCTTTGGTCTGGTTTTTTTTAAGTTTGCAATATGCTATAAAAAGGATTGGTAGCCACCGCACCTCTATACATTAATGTGTGAATCCATCCAATGGATCAAACACCATTGTCGTCCCACATGCACCCACCATGGAATAGAGATAGAGCTAAAGTGTCCGGATTACACACCGCCAACACTTCCCCTGATGTCCTACCCATACCAACACATAAGCCCCTGTTGGCGAGGGCTTGCAAACTTGGCTTGCAACTAACTAATACGAATGTCATCTAATGTATCCAAGGCCTCACCCCAGCATCCTTCAATACGTCCATAGAGATAGAGCTAAGGCCCCACGATAGAGTTAGAGACTACACAATCCGAGACCACCTCCCATTATGCCCTATGACGTAATAGCTCTGCTAAGGTAATAGCAATACGACAATGTCAGTGGGCAAGACTTGAGTAGGGATTGAGCTAGTATCTGATGATCAGGCTGAACCACAATGCCACATCCTCCCCTTGATGCTTCACTCGCATCCAGTGTAAGACCCGCACTCCATGAACCCGATCTAAACCTTTAATATATGTCGTAACAGGTCTTCCAATCATCACCGGGCTAGACGGGACGAGCGGATGACAAACAAGTACGAAAATGGACCGATTAAGTATGAAATAATTCATACTGGTCGATGGTACCGGTTTTGGTACCGATCGACCGATATGGCCTGCGCAGCAAACCACTTAGATCCGAAAACGGATCTCTACGGGTCCCACTTTCTAAATTTCAAACCGAAGGAATTTCCTAATGTTAGGAGGCTTCCTAAACCTAATCCTAGTCTATATGAGGACCTCTAAACCTCCTAAAATCCCTTTCATTGATCCTCACAAACCCTAGAGAGGAGAAAGAGATTGAAGAAGGAGGAGAAGCTAGAAAGGAGAGGGAAGAGCCGCCATTGCCGTTCGATGAAGAACAAGTTACCGCAAGTCAACGGTAAGTGCTCAAACCTTCCTCTACAATAAGTACTCTAGAATGGTTAGTTATGATTGGATCAATACCATGCAAAGCAGGTATTGATCTAAACCATGTTTGCCGTCAAACCCTAATCTAGTCGGTAAACCATAGATTCAAGTTCTAGAATGAAGACCATCGAAACTAGGACGTGAATGGAGTTGGAAACAACTCTAACTCAATACTCAGACCTAGAATGTGTAGGAGAAACCCTAGGATCAATAGGGGATGATCGACGGAAGTCGAGAAATCGGACGTATGGTCTTTCGGAGACATACCGATCGACCATACCGGTCGCACCCCATGCGACCGGTACTGTGACCAGTACCTCCCGGGGACTGGTCTGTGGGGACCGATCGACCATACTGGTCGCAGGTTTCCCCACAGTGCTGCGACCGGTACCTGTGACCGGTCAGCTCTGGAGAAGTGTTTTGACCTGGTTGGGTTTCCAACCAACGTAAACCCTAAGAAAATTATTCTAATTAAAATCTCATATTGTGTAGGACCTTGTGATAGCACATTTGGGCCTTGTGATGTGGAGCAAGCTATCAAACAAGCGTCAGGTAAGGGAATCGGACCTAAACCCTAATAATCTAATAAACAGTCAAACGTTGTTAAATAACCATGATTCTATGGTATGATATTTGTGCATACTCACATGTCATCCTTTATTTTCAGTTATTATTATTGTTCATGCATACTCGATATGCTAGGATGTGACTGTTAGGCATGTGATTGTTTTCGTTGGTGTGTGGAATGGGAAGGACTGGAGGTCTGGGATCATTCCTCACACTAGCACCTTTCGTATTGTTCTGTCTTAGCATGCTTGGTGCGGGTAGGGTATCAGGGGGAGGAAGTGGCACTGGTCTCCGGCCTAGCCACTAGACTCTAGCTCTATCTCTATGCCGTAGGGAGCTGTGCTGGGATAGGGCCTACTGTGATGATATATAGGATTGGTTAGTTGCGAGCTCAGTTTGCAAGCCCTCGCCAATAGGGGTCGGTATGGGTAGAGTATCAGGGGAGGTGTTGGCGGTGTTTGATCCGGACGCCTTAGCTCTATCTCTATTCCATGGTGGGTGCAAGTGGGATGACAATGGTGTTTGATCCATTGGGCGGCTTCACACACTCGTGTATAGAGGTTCAGTGGCCGCCAATCCTTTCTATAGCACATTGCAAACTTAAACCAGACCCATAATGTGAATGTTACTCATGCATATGTTTGTTGCATTGTCTGATTATCTTACTGAGCTAAGTTGTGAGCTCACCCTTGTATATATACATGTTTTTAAATGTTGATGCAGATTATTCGGTGAAGGATTACATGAACGCTCCAGTGTATAGAGGCGTGGCTGCATTGGATGTGCAAGCAGGAGAGGACGAACATGACGCTTCATGCGAGTGCCCTTTCTGCGTGTACCTTTAGGATTCTATTTAATTTGTTTCGTTTATTTTCTGTTGGGATACAATTGGTGTAAAGATATTATTTAAGTTTTGGGAATTTAAATAATTGAATATTTTATTTAAATTTATCAATAGATTACTCAGTTAATTTAAGACTTCCGCTGTATTTTATTATATTCTGATTGTGGTTATGTGCAAGGGTTTGTATGAGTGGACACGGTCTTATTGAGATCTTGGTGTGAGCCGTTGGTTCAGTGACGGTTCACTCACACTTCTGGTTCAGTCGAAATTGGGGTGTAACATCCAGCACACTAACCACACACACAATCACATGCCTATTCCTAGCATCATCATCATCATCATCATCATGTTATAAATAGACAGAAATATAACTGTCCTCACTGAGTTAGTAAAACTCGATTATGTCATTAATGGCTGAGAGAGGACCTTGTTCCTTAACGGTTAAGGCCACCTATAAGCAATGTATCTTACACTTATCGAAACTTAACGACATAAGACTTACCGGTAGTGCGTAGGGTAAGGTTGAGAGTGACTTGAGCGGTGCTCTGATGGTTTGAAGTTCTCTCCTTCCTCTAAACTTCCTCTTCTTCTCTAACTTTCTCCCTTTTCTTGCAAAAATGCGTCAAAGCTCCTCAAGCTGTTTGGTACAAATGATGGGGAGAGGGAGAGACTTAGTTTGAAAAGGAGTCCCCCCCCCCCCCCCCCCCCTCTTAACTCCCAACTACTGTGTAATGGGTAGTTTGCTAACAAGTGTTAGTCTAGGGAGAGTTTGGAGAAGAGCCACTCCCTACTACGTGAGTGAGGGAGTTCGGATCGAATGTGGCCCATTGAAAACGTTTGTTATTTAGGAATATCCTTTTTTGCCTTGGGTGCGTGTTGGACACATGGCTAACTTGTGGGCTACGATCTGGACCTGTCTAGTTGCAATCAGGTCCCATGATACAGGGACTTCTACGACCGGACATGTGAGATCAGTCAAGGTCTAGTTATTTTTAGTCCGACTCTACATCCAATAATGCAACCTTTCCTACCTGGTTCACCTTAAGCTCTAAACCATCTCGCTTCGATTTCATCCATGGTGTAAAACCTAGCATGGGAAGAGGGTTAGGCCGGGTTTTCTGATTGTGGATTTTACACATAGTTCGATGCGTGGGACTGTACGCTTAGTGAGTCTCTACTATCGGGTCCACTCATTGGGCAGCCCTGCGTTGGAGAGGATCCGGATGGCATTTTTATCACCTCGAATATTCACCTCTCTACATGTGAGGCCCAAACATCGGATATTGCCACCCAACTAATTCCATCAAACAAACAAGGCCTAAGACATGAAATCCTAAGATATAAAAAACAAGGGTACCCAAAAAACAATAAGAGATGAAATCACCTCAATGCCTTAAGGTTACACTATTTCCTGATACTTAAACGGAGTTTGTTTGACATTTTAACTTTCTATTTTTGAACGAAAGAGAAGGTTAATTTTAACATTTAACACTTTAACAATTTGGAAAAGTTAAAATGTCATTTCATCCTCAATTAGTTGTAAATGCAACAAGGATAAAGTTTATTTTAAATTTTTTTTACTTATCATCGTTAGTCAATGGGGTGCGATTGTAATTGTTGTGAACTTTAGGATAAAGATTGTATTTAGACCTAAGTCCACAGATGGTACACATAATTTCCCCCCTATTTTTTTGTTCTAAAATTATTTGTGACACATATCAATCTGAATCCATTTGCCAAGGTCGATCATCACGTTTAAAATTGTTTTTAGCTTTTAAATATTAAAAAAATCAATTCATATGGATGCATCGACCAATCCAAATAAGGTTGGGCCAGTTTAGACCAATATCGATCGACCCAATTTGCATTATGATAGGATCGGTATCAACTGGAATCAGTCCAAGTCCCGATACTGATTCTTGTAACTTTCGTCAATAGATCAGATGGTCCAAACTGCAAACCAATTAATAATGTTGAATTCTAACTAGATCAAGTTCCTCTATAGTGATTGTCGCTTGATAATGAAATCTTGACCACTTATAATTGCATCAGAACAAGATCCTTACTATCAAGTCGTAGTCATTATATTGGATATTTCTATATATATATATATATATATAATAAAACTTCCTCGGTCAAGCAAGGCATTTCCTATATATATATATATATATTTATTTATTTATTTATTTATTTATTTATTTATTTTGTAAGCATCTCCTATCTTACGCAGGGTCTACGTATAGAACACTCTAGAATCTTTTCCGCCTCAGGTAAGATCGCAAGAATATCAACATCGGTTCGCCGTACGATTCCAAAATCATTTCCCGGTTAGACCGTCAGCAGCCATCATTCTCTTCCCATATAAATCACAAAAACTCAGTAATTCTCTGTAATTTCGTTGCAAAAATCTCCTCTAACCTTTCTCGCAAACGATAGTTTTCCGTCACGGAAAATGTCATCAGCCGGAGCAGTTGGCGCCGCCGCCGCATCTCAGCTCTATTTCTGTTACCAATGCAATCGCACCGTCTCCATAACCCCATCTCCCACCTTCGATCTCGTCTGCCCTGATTGCAATGGTGGATTCCTCGAAGAATACGAAAACCCTACCCCGACTCCCACCCCCACCCCTAATCCTTTCTTCACCTACTCCGAAAGCTTTTCTGGCGGCGGCGGCGGCGGCGCCTTCCCTTCCTTAGCAGCCGGCCTCGCTGGTCTCCCTTTTCTCCTTTCCAGCTCCAGTTCCATCGAGGTACCCGCCGATCTCTCTGCTCTCTTCGACCCCGAAATCAGGCAACGTTCGACGGCCGCGGGGATGCAGGACTCCGAAGTCTTCAATCCTTTCCTCTTCCTTCAGAATTACATTCAATCTTTGCGAGCAGGTGGCGCCAACATCCAATTTGTCATTGAAAACAATCCTTCGGATTCTGGTGGTTTCCGGCTTCCGGCGAATCTTGGAGATTACTTCATCGGTCCAGGGCTCGAGCAATTGATTCAACAGCTTGCGGAGAACGATCCGAATCGGTACGGCACGCCCCCAGCGTCCAAATCTGCGGTCGAAGCGCTCCCGATCATTACGATGTCGAAGGAATTGC
The DNA here is from genome assembly GCA_028583415.1 of Protea cynaroides. NCBI lineage: Eukaryota > Viridiplantae > Streptophyta > Magnoliopsida > Proteales > Proteaceae > Protea > Protea cynaroides. Next base: position 19,863,864 of record CM053268.1, on the reverse strand, counting down.
TTGCTTCCGATTCGGCGCAGTGTGCGGTCTGTAAGGACACGTTTGAGATCGGCATGGAGACGAAGCAGATGCCCTGTAAGCACATTTATCATTCTGATTGTATTCTTCCATGGCTTGCGATGCATAATTCTTGCCCTGTTTGTCGATATGAGCTGCCGACGGATGATCCTGATTACGAGCAACGTACTCGGGAGACTAGACCTTCTGGCAATTCTACTGGGGCTGCTGTGTCGACGGATTCTGGTAGTGGTAGAGGAGCTCAGGAGAATACTCCTTCACCGCGAACAGCGCAACGGAGGTTTAGCATTTCATTGCCATCCCTGTTTAGGGCATTTAGTGGGCAAGCGGAGACGAGCAACAGCGGTGTTGGAAACAACGATGGCAGCAATGAGAGTCGGGGTGGTCGAGACTTTGGTTCTGAGACTAGGCAAGAAGACTTGGACTAAGAGTTGCAGGTACTGTTATTGGAACTGGAATTTCTCTCAACCCCCCTCTTCTCTTCTCTTCTCTTCTCTCTCTCTCTCTCTCATAACATTGTTTAGTTTATATTTCATTATTTTATTTTGCTCAAGCCTTTTTATTTTCTTTGATGGGATCGTTTTTGTCTGCTTCTAATAATGCAATAATTCAAACATTGTATCTTGTATGGAGAGAACTGGATTGAACCTAGAATTGTATATCTACTAGGTTTATGATAGGTTTAAATGATCTCATGGATTAGAAGAGGCCTGATGATACCAGTATTAGTGGTTTTGCTGGATGGTAATGGAGTAAGTTTATAAAGATATTGGGGTAAAGGGTTATTGCAAAGTCCGTATTATGGTAGTAGTGGTCAAGGTGATTTTTGTGGTGATACGGGGATTTTTTTAATTGAAAACAATAGGACACATTTTTGATGAGTTAGAGTGATCATTTTACTCTAGTGTGGGTACAGTATTGTTGCAATAAGCAGTGCTTCTGAGTCACTTCAAACAATATTTAAATTGGAATTGGAACAGGCAGCTTGTGAGTTATTTAGAATCCTCTTTCTGGGTATGCAGTCATCCGTAGTTAATTTCTTAGTTTTAGGTTTCTACACAGTGGGGGCAATTTAGAAGAAAAAAAAAATTTGCATATTGTATGGGGAGCAGTTGATTGAACCTTGAGGTCATAGTGATTTATACTTAGGTTTAAATGATTATTGTAGGTAAGAAGATAACAGTATAAATTGTTGTAGGAACCTCTCTGTTAGGAATGCTGGAGTAAGAATAAAATTGTATTTCAGTGGTGTTTATTAGAAAGTCCTTGCTACTTTTAAGGATGGTTTTTGTGTTGGTGTGTGCTGTTCTAATTGAAAGCCATAGAACACCTGTCTGGTATGTTTTCAGCATTGATAGACTAACTGAGTAAGCAATACTTTTGAGTCACTTCAAACAATGTCTAACTTGGCAGCTAATGACTTACTTATTTAGGATACCCTTTCTGCATGTGCAGGCATTGGCAATTAGCTCCTTAATTTTTTCCCCATGGGCCAATTTTAAGAGGTGGAGACTCGGAGAAAACATTGACCATATGTCTTGGGAGGACAAACATTGCACCTGGGCATGACTCAGAGTTGATGCTCAAAGCCATTGATACGTGAATACTGCACATCACAATGTGGCTTTCCCTTGGCTTCTAGTGCTCAAAGCTTGTGTCCTGCTATGCATGGTTAGTGGGCTTAGTATTTTGTTGTGATTGCTCCTCCTCCATTTCTCCTGGTGTTAGACACCACTAGAGATGCCAAAGTTTGTTAAAAAATGGCACACCTGAATTTGATGCGTTGAGAATTGGACTAATATTTCTCAAACCATTTAAATATGCTTTATAGTTTTCTAAAAAGATGGTTTTTTTTTGTTTGGGGGGGGTGACTCGTGTTATAGGTGGTGTTTTGGGTATTAGGGTTTTTATTTATTTATTTTTTATTTTTTTAATTTTTTATCTGAGGGTTCTATGTAGGACTGTGTACATGCATGGTAAAGAGCATATCATTAAATGGTTAAGAAATGATCCTGTGGGATGGCAAAGAGAAGGTATCATTAAATACAATATCAGCTAATGATAAGGAAAATCAGCACTTCACCAAAGATAGAAGATGAATATAAAGAAGGTGAGGTATATGCTCAAGCACAGGGCGAGAGGCTTTGTCCTCAAATATTCTTCTATTCAATTCTTTTCTTTTTATAAGAACAATGTTTTAGTGAGCGTTATAAGCACTTTTTGCAGCAGGCCAATAACAACGTATAATTATCTAACGATGGTCATGTCAAAAGTTTAGAAGCATAGCAACATATGGATTTATAGCATCTATATGAAGTTATGAACCAGTGTGTCTCGGGTTCTCTACTTAGACAACTACTTGTTATTGATCAATACCTTGAGTTACTGAATCTAGATATCATCTGACTTTAGATATTTCTGGAGTAAAATGAAGTTCGAGTGACTCTAATGAGATGGGTCAACCCCCAAGGATCAATATTCTAGAAGTTATCTGACTGAAAATCATCTCCGATTCTTCTTCAATCTCTAAGCTTACCTGCTTTGGGAAAGATAACTGGAGACCACCTATCAATTTAGTAGTGCTGTTGCCCAATCAGCCACTCCAATTGGACTGGAGTAAACAAAAGTCATGGTCTCTTCTGAGTCCTGGGCATTCCTTCAATTCCAGCTGGACCAGGATATGCTAAGAAATGTCCATCAAAGACTAGATTAATGGCAAACAAGCTAGATGATGTCTAATATGGTCTCACTAGAGGAACTAAGGAGCAGATCTGGTTAAATTCCTCCACTCATGTTGGAGTTGAAGATATGGTCCTGGAAGTATCAATAGTCATAATAGTGATTTTATCAATATGGTAATGTTGTTAGATCAGCACTCCAATTTTCTATATTAAACAAGAATCATAGAGTCCTCCAAATCCTGGGCACTCCTTCAATACCAGCTGGGCCAGGATATGCGAAGGAAATTACTTCGAAGTTAACATTAATGGTGATCTAGCTACTGGTGGTAGAAATCCAAATCCTGGACACTCCTTCAACACCAGCTGGCCGGGATATGTGAAGGAAATTACTTAAGGTTAATGGTGCTCTAGCAACCTGGTTTAGAGATAGTCCCGCTAGGGGAACTAAGGAGCTGATCCGCCTAATTTCATCCACTCTCTCATGGTAAATTTTAAGATATACCCTCTAAAAGTATCAATGGTCATTAGTAGTCACAGCTCAAACTCCCCCTATGGCCTATACAGATCAGTGACTTCTCCATGAGTTTGGAATTTGCCCCGAATTCTGTTGGTGTACTTTTTCCATGAAAGGCCATAGGATGGTAAATTGTTGCGAGAATTTCTGTTGTTTGCCAAGTGAATGGATTGCCAGGCCTTCAGCGAATGCAGGGCAGCAGCAGCTAATTGACCAACACAGAGCAAGGGGCAGCAGCCTCCAGAGGATTTCCCCTTTCTTTGTGGAGGCCCAAACCGCAAGCTGTCAGTGAGAGAGAAGCCAAGTCTCTTGCAGTGGCCCACAGAACTGGAATTTGAGAAGGAACTAGGCATAAATGGAAGATGTGGAGGTGACAGAGAGACAGAACTGGCATCTCAGAAGGAAGTTGGCATATATGGAAAATGAGGAGGGACAAAACAGCCGATAAAAAAAATACTATCCAATTCATTTCTACATCGAACATGCATATGTGGGATATCTAGTATCTGCTACATGAGATGATAAACACCTTAATGGGGTGGGCAGGGAATGATTATTATCCAAGGACTTTCTGAAGAGGGGATGTTGACGACTTGAGAGATTGATGAAACGAACACCAAAAGAGGAATGTGTCCCAGTCATTAGAATTTCTGTGAAGTCTAGGAACCTACACCAGGTTATTAGGCACAAGGTCATAGTAGTTGCTCAATAACGTGTTCTTTATCCCCTTCCTCACTGAACATGGGATGGATTGGGCTTTTTTTTGTTGGGGGGGGGGGGGCATTTTTAACTCATTGGAGATTTTAAGTGCTTTACTTGCCCCCAGAATTCCTTTCCAAAAAATAATATCATATTTAATGGGAGAATTACTTCTTGTAGTTGAGTTGCAGTAATACTTAGCTGCAATATCCTAATTCCAAAGATGGTCTGCTTCCTTAAAACACCTGCCCAAGCTGGTTTTATTCATCCTCCTTACACGATGCCCCAGCACTTCCTTTTGGTTAACAAAATCCCATTTAACTAGGTGGAATTTTTTTAGGTTCTCCTTATCCTTCAGTTAGTACTCCCTTGTAATGCCTCAACATGGAAACAATTTGAAGTAGAGATGTAAACGGGTCGAATTCCGACCGGATACACCACTATCCGAGTTCGAATCCGATTATCTTAATTAACATTCGAATTCGAATCCGAATCCGGTGGATGTCTGAAATAATATTCCGAATTCGAATTCGATAGAATTCTCAGATTTCCGAATAACCTCCGATTCGAATTCGATTACAGTCTCTTGATAAACCCTTAGTATATCACCGAGCCCAATGGTTTTGAACCATTTTCTTCATGGCAGAAACTCGAAGAATAAATTTTTACTTGTTCATATCATAATCCCGAAACTAAGAAGAGAACAAATTTCACTTTAAGACTTAGCAATTACAATCAACGATTTTAGATCTCTGACCTCAGATCTTAAACTTCAAAACTCTGCTTCAGATGGGGCAGAAGTTTGTAGAGCCGTTGAACCGTCGATGAAGCTGTAAGGTTTGAAGCATTTTCGGAACCTTCCTTCTTCACTACTTCTTCTTCTTCCCATCTTCTTCGTTTTCTTTTGAAACCCTTGCATCCCCGGTGTTTCATCTATTTCAAAGGGAATGGCTGATGTTCTTCTTCTACATTTCATGGGCCACTGATGCTTCTCAAACCATGCAGGAGATTCACTGTCGGTGCAGGACAATGTATCCAAGAGCAAAGAAGCTGCAAGCAAAAAAAAAATACGGATAGAAAATCAGATCCTCTCCGAGTTCCTTCCATCCATCATCTTCCTTCTGCATTCTGGAAACTAGAAAACCCATCTTCCCTTCTGCATTCTCGAAACTAGAAAGCCATTGATTATGGCATTCATTTCTAAGAGATAAAGTTTCTATTCCCCATTATTATATAAATAAAATAGTAAATAAACATCAGCCTCCAAAAAGTAGAGTGTAAAGTAATGCTGACCTTTCCTCATTATTATGATAAATAAAATAATAAAACAAACAGCTGTCTTTAACTTTATTTAGTGTTGATTATCTTAATATATTCGTTCCTTCATTCCCATAACGTAATCATTTCAAATTTTTAATAAAATAAAAAATATATAGCGGATTGGATCAGATGATATCCGCTTCAAAATAATGAAATCCGAATCTGCATCCGATTAAATTTGGAATATCCGAATTCGAATCCGAATCCGAATTTAATCGAATCGAATGCGGATGGTCTTAAACGAATTTGGATGCGAATCGAATCCGGATTTTCGACTATCCATTTACATCCTTAATTTGAAGTCAAGAAGGGGAAACAGGGACAAGAAATCAATTGGGAGGTTAGAGTGCATGTTATGCAAAAGAAAATAGCTTTCCTCTTCAAAAAGAGGTTTACTCCCTACAGCCAATTATTTTTGTTTTGAGCAATATTTCATGTTGAATGTTTCAATTGTTATCTTGTTTGTTTGTTTGTTTGTTTGTTTTCTTCTTTTTCTTCTTCTTTTACTTTTTTTTTTCTTCTTCTATATTTTTACTAAATTCTCATGTTTGTACAACATAAGTGTGTAGCCTGTTGGTTATTAGAACTTATGGCCAGTGATTTGTCTATTGTCCTTAATTAATACTTTCTGCTGTTGGATATTGTAGTGCTGATGTTTTGTTTTAGGAAAAATTTCATATACACCCCAATAAGAATTACTAACATCATCTACTACCCACAAGTTTGCAAAAACATCATCTACCACTCAAAATCTTTGCACCGTTAATCGAAGAAGCCCACTTCATCCACAGATTCCTGTTAGTTGTTGATGTCAGCTGAAATTGAACCGTTGATGGATAATACTACCCTTTGAGCCTAGTTAAAAAACGATTTTACTCTCTTTTTTTCTTTTTTTTTTCAATTTTTATCCATTTCATGTGATCAAAAAAGACCTTTTGAAAATGAAAAAAAAATGAAGTCCGCAGTGACGGTGACTCCTCTTCATCGGTTTTCGACGACGGTGATATCGCCTCCTCCTTCTGCAGAACCTTGCCTTTCGATTTCAATTTCGTGCCTTTGGAAAACGTTGACGTCGCCAGTGACAATTTCCAGAGCACGGCTTTATTTCTAGAGCACGGCTTTATTGAATCAATGGAATGAGAAGAACAACTACGAAGTCAAGAGAAGTTTTCGTGTTGGTTTGCAATGAATTCTTTTCTTCATTTAGTTTGGTTAATGAAGGCGATTTTGGGTGGTTTTGAGTAATTGGGTATTCTCACTTGAGAGGGTTATCGATGCAGAGTCCATTCTAGAGCTGCTATTTGTTGATTGTAGGATGATTCAAGTGACGCAATCTTACCCACGCTTGATGGAATCTCGCCATAGAGGTCGTTCCCACTAAGGTCCGGTAACTGAAGTTTGGTGCAGGATCCAAACATTGCAAGGATGGAACATGTGAATCGATTCATAGCTAGGTCGAGTTTGGCGAGTGAACTCAGCGATCCTAGGGTCGGTTTTAGAGCCCCTGCTATCAAGTTATCAGAGAAACCGACTGGTGGAAACCCTCTCACTTGAGAGGGTTATCGATGCAGAGTCCATTCTAGAGCTGCTATTTGTTGATTGTAGGATGATTAAAGCGACGCAATCTTACCCATGCTTGATGGAATCTTGCCATAGAGGTCGTTCCCACTAAGGTCTGGTAACTGGAGTTTGGTGCAGGATCCAAAAATTGCAGGGATGGAACATGTAAATCGATTCATAGTTAGGTCGAGTTTGGCGAGTGAACTCAGCAATCCTAGGGTCGGTTTTAGAGCCCTTGCTATCAAGTTATCAGAGAAACCGACTAGTGGAAACTTTCTGGTATTCACCAAATTACCTATCTCTGAAGGGATTGTCCTAGCGATATTGTTGTCTCAGGTTCTGAATCGGATCAGAGATCCGCACCTTTCGATCTCCGAAGGGATCACACCGGAGACGTTCTGATAGAAGAACCAGCTTGTTTAGATTCTGCAACTCGAATTTTCCTTTTGGGATGGACCCAGTTCGACCGTTCTGAAACAAATCAATGGCTTCGAAATTCTGGCATAGCAATTGATACCGGTATAGTGCCTTCGAGTTTGTTTGCCCACAAGAACAACAAGGTCAGATTAGACGCCGTCACGGGAACGATGGACTTCCACAGTCACACATCGCAAAGGGGACTCCAACGTTAGGGCTTGGTGAGAGTGAAAAGGAAAGAGAGAGAGTAAATGTAAGGTTCATTACAAGGTCAAACTAGTAATTCTACTTAATTTTTAAAATTTTCAATTTATAATATGAGGGGTAAAATTATATATCATCAATTTAAGTGATTTCCATCAGTTAAGTGGGTGCGGTTGATGTTTTTCCAAACCTGTGGGTGGTAGATGATGTTAGCAATACCTGTTGGGGTGTATATGAAATTTTTCCTTTATTTTATGTGCTCCCCGAGGAATTGTGACTTGCATGGATGCCTCTCATTTTTAAATACTAAAAGTTATATGATTTTAATTTTATTGTGTAGAGCGAGCTCCTTGCATCTCTCAGAATTGAGAAAGTGATAAAAAAAAACTTTATTTCTTGATAATATGGACATATAAGGCCATAATTGTCTCGTCCTTAATTGATACCTGTTGTTGTTGAATATGAATATTGTAGTGCTGGTTCTTTATTTTTTGTGCGCCACAAGGAATTGTGACTTGCATGGTGCCTTCTCCATTTTAGATACTATAAGTTATTTGATTTTAATTTTATCGTGTGCAGCTCCCTGCATCTCTTACAGAAAGGACTTTATTTCTTGATAATCTGGACAACTAAATCCTTTGGGGATTGAGATATGTCACCATGTACGAACATAAGAACATATACCGTAGAAGTTTAATGCTGTTACATTTAAAGGTAAGATCCTTTTACGTTTTATCCAAAAAGAGTCCTTTGTAATTTCATCATTCATGAGAATTGAAGCACCCGTTTATTTTCCTTTTTGTATAATTTCTCCAGAGAGCCATTTCATCATGGGTTGGGTCATGTTTCATATTAACATTTTTCAATTAGGCTTTGTATTTGTATAAATTATTTGGTATAAGCTTTAGAATTACTTGTCGATTTTTGCTAAATCAAAGCTGTGAATGGGTCCATAATTTAACAACTAAATCCTGGTGGTGGTCCTGAGGCTGCTTCCTGCAAACATTAATAAATTTGTGGAAAATCGATTTATCCCCTCTACGGAAGGTACTAACTGCTGCTAGTCTCTTTTGATATAATGTTTATCTACTCTCACATTATATTTTACATCTGCCTTATTATGGCATGCAGTTTAACATCAAATCCAACGGTTGCCCTACCATTGCTGGTTGATTTAAGGGTGTATGTGTATCACATCTCTAAAACGAAAAAATTTAGCCCAAGTTTAGTGAGTCGGCCTTCTAGATGATATCCAAAATTTGATTAGGCCTCACAGGGACATGTAGTTCCTTGTAAAGATTCTATAAAGTAGGGGACCATGTTCTGCATTGCAGTTTGGGGCTAGTTGGCCTGATAAGTGATCCCTGGGGATTCATAGGAGTTTGCAGTTACATCCCCCCCCCCCCCCCCCCCCCAAAACACCCCACAAGAAAACCCAATTTTGGTTGGTTATTCCCTGACCTGGATTCCATTTTGATTTCAAGAAGGCTCAAGTTGGATCATGAGACATCTAGGAGTTGTGGTGATTTGCCTTCTCTCAATAATTCTTGCCTACATTTCTATCTTGGCAGAAATCGTGGAGTTTGATTTCTGTAAAACCCATTGTCTTCTCGCCTAAAGGTTGTCATCCATGCAAGAGCTAACCCAAGTTCAAACCCATGTTCACACCTGTGTCCTGTTGCTGTATGGGGGCTTAGATTATGCACGAGCACCTCCTTCATTCCCTCGATCGCATACCCTCTTCGTGGGTGAACAATAATGGCATTAGGGGTTCCGCTGGAAGAGATTCTCATGATTCACTTCTACGGTTCTTGTCGTGAGAACACGTATTTGATATGAAGCATTTTAAGCCTATCACTCCTTGGAATGCCATCAATTTCCACTAATGTTTACAGTTTCAATTTTGATGATTCCAGGCGTTTCTTTTTTTTTTTTTTTTTTTTTTTTCGCTGAGATGAGACTTTCGAGGAGCCGGACGAGGCCTCTATGATTTTCTTGCTGTCTGTTCGTGCTAAGCTTGTTGAAGTGTACATACATTGTTAAGCGATAGAAACTGGTTTGACATGTAGGTTTTCCAGCCTCACATTCCATATAGAATGAAAGGGGGTACCTAGTGCACATGAGGGTCCCTATTACTGTGAGGTCTGGGGAGGTGGTTAATGTACACACAGCCTAAAATCAGCCTAAAATCCTTCTTTGTAAAGAGGTTTCCAGATTCAAATTCATGATCACTAATTCACAATTGGATGACTCTACTGTTGTATCAAGACCTGCCTTCACATTCAATGGAAGGTTAAAGAGAAATATGTGGAGATGGAATGCTATGATCTCAAGGTTGGCGCCAATGGGTTTTTATTTTTTTTGTATATATTTTAGAGTAACTTATAGGTATCACCTTCATAATTTGTCCTTAAATCAGGTACATTCCAAACCTTTCAAACAATTTTAAAGATCCTCTTAAATCAAAATAAATTCCAAAAAAACCAGTTCCATTAGTGAATTTTCGTTAATTGACGACAAAAGTTAAGTTAGAATTTTAATATCTAAAATACCCTCTTGCATAAGTTAAAAGACCATTTTATTTCCATTTAAACCTTTCATCTACACAAAACCCACTCCCATAAGTTAACGGAAATTCACTAACAAAGTGGGTTTTAGGTAAATGGAAGGTTTAATTGGGGTAACATAGTCTTTTAATTTATGCAGGAGGGTATTTAGGTATTAAAATTCTAACTTTTAGCTTTTATCATCAGTTAATGGAAATTCACTAACGGAGTGGGTTTTGTTGGAATTTATTTTGATTTAAGCGGGTATCTTTGAAATTATTTGAAAGGTTTAGAGTGTACTTGATTTAAGGGCCAACTACAAGAGAGGTATCTATAATATACATTTTATTTTTTTTGGTAGAAGGAAGCTTCTGTTATATTGTGCTTTCTAAATGTATTTCCGTTTCTTTTTATAACTCGTGATTAACCTATATAACTGTGTACCGAAATAAAGGGGAAAATAAAACTTGAACGGACTCCCACATAAGAGAAAGTGTTGTCAAATGGCACCGAAGTGAAATGATAAGATAATTCATCCTTATACATTAAAATTTCTCAGGTTTAACCAGCCGATCCACTCAGGTTGTATACGTTAATATAATTCCCCTTTCTGTAAATATCCTCACCTATCAAAGGAATATCCTCACCTATCAAAGGAAGGTTAAGGAGAGTTCAACTCAAATCTCAAACACTTACTTTCACATGGTATTAGAAGACCACGATCTCATTTAAGTCTAGCAAAATGTCTTCTTCTTCCCCTTCTTCAGCTTCTGCATCTGTGTCTATCCCAAATTCTTCCTATATGTCGAATGTCCAACATCATTTTATATTGAAGTTGACATCCGATAACTACCTTCTTTGGAAGACCCAACTTATGCTGCTTTTTTGAAGCTACAGATTAGTTGAACGGCACTAACAAATGTCCACCTTCTATTTTACCGGCGACAGAGTCAACAACTGCAATACCTGTGGACACCTCTCTTACCATATTGAATCCAGTCTATGATGAATGGAATAAGAAGGATCAAATGGCCCTAAGTTGGCTTATTGCCTCATTCACTGCTGAGATATATACTACCTGCGTGGTGGGTCTATCCATGGCTTCTGAAGTTTGGCTCGCCCTTCAATCAGCATTTGGCACCTTTGTCTCACACAAGCGTGCTTCAACTCCATATGCAGTGTCAAAGAACTTCAGAATGTGCGAAATCAGTTTTTGAATATCTTCGTGAGGTGAAATATATTTTTTTAATCAATTGTCAGCAGAGGCAATAAGCCTTTGTCTGTGGAAGAATTGAATGTGATAGTCTTTTACAACTTTGGACTTAATTATAGCCATATAGTTGCCACATTAGCAATTAAGTCTGAGCCTATTCCGTTTCGTGCTCTTAATTGACTTTTTTTAAGTCATGAAATGCGAGTTCAAACTGCTCAATCGGTGGTGTCCGCTAACCTGAGCATTACCTCAGCCAAACAAAAGTTCTTCCCAATAATCCTGCCACACCTCAAGATTCTACATCAACCCAAAATTTGACATCAACAAATTCTTCTCATTGAAATTCCAACAACAAGAATAACAAAAAAGAGAAATGTCAGATCCAACCACACTGACAGTAATGTTACTTTCGACATAGTTCTCCTCTTCAAATAAGAACCAGCCAGCTCCAGATATGGCTAGAATATTGCCAACACCACTTACTCCCATGGTTTCTTCTAATACTCAAGGCTGCTTGTTTTGGGGTTGTATATTGTACTTAGGCTCTCGGGGCCATCTCCAGAGTTGGATCTACATTAAAGCTATGAAATAAGTAACTGGCAAATTAAAATTGGATCTAGCTCAATTTGTAGAGTTAGAAACCTTTACACAATTCGCCGAACTGGTATCCTGATATCGCAGTTACCCATCACATAATTGCAATCAATGATTAAAGTATCGTGTATCGGTATCGTATTAGTCAGCTGATTTCAAGAGACGTATCATATCGTATCATTGATACGGTGGATATGCATAGATACAAGATAAGATACACATAGAAATGATTAAGGAACATACAAAACACAATGTTAAAGTATAAAAACACTATAATTAGTAACATTAAGAAGGAAAAAGTTTTTTACATGTATATTACACGCTAATACGATATCGAGTTACGGGCTAATTTGTATCTGAGTATTATGTTTCAGGAAGAGGTGCAATCAATAAGATTTGGTAGATGTTTTTTACATACGTACAATAGGCACCCCAATCCATATAGTGATGATAGTGGTTAAACTATTCATGATAGAAACGTGAATACTCATCTAGAGTCGACATTCTCGTTGCCGGGTGTCACGATGTCTCAAGTTGACTTCCCCTTGAGCTTCCAAATGATGTACTCCCAGGGTTGAAGTTCTGATCAGGATTTACTCCATAATGCATCATTCTTCCTCCATTACTTGGTCCTGAACTCATGCTCATGGACTCCATCTCAAATGTAATCATATCACTATCATCAACATGGGCTTGCTGCTTACCCTTCCCCTTTCAGTTGTAACTCCTTGGTTGTAGGCGATTACCATGATCATAATCTTGAATTGCAAGAGTATATCCCGCTTCCCTTGTAAATTGCATTGGATCATACGTCTGCACACCATTACCAGCAACACTTCCACCACCACCACCACCACCACCACCACCACCACCACCACCATCATCATCATCATCATCATCATCATCATCATCATCATCATTCTCCTCAGAAATTATGCCTCCATACTAAGCATCTGACCTTGACCTCCTGGCATCACCACTAGTTTTTCCATTGTAAATTCGTACGGAGCAATCAACGAATTCAAAAGGATCCAGAACTACTCTCAGTTTGGACTTCAGCTTGTGTGATGGTGCTTGTGTTTCATAATCTCCATTTAGTTGATGAATGATGTCCTCCACTAAAGGATCAGTTGTGGTAGTTTGCCAATCCTCAATCTCATTCATTACTAATGTTCAATTGGTGTCCTTTATCCATGCTTTAACTGGAGCATGTGGTTAATGTTAATGGGTTCTACATCTATCTCATTGTGATTCTCTAATTCCAAAAATTTTTTATTCAATCTCATGTTGTAATGCACATAAACCAACTTTTGAACTTTTTGATGGCTAAGGCGGTTTCATGGTTTAGTATGTATAAAGCTGAAAGTACTCCAGTTCTTTTCACAACCACTTGAAAAGGCCATTTGGGACAATATCCGCATTGCAATCTTCCTCAAGTATGGAGCACTTGCTCCATAGTTAAGCCACCAATCAGATGTACAAAGAACAACATGTATAATCAACCACTAATCAGTTAAGCCACCAATCAACTATAAAAAAAAAAATTGTTATGTTCTCTAACTTACCAGGAGCCATTGTGTATCTTGCGGCTCTAGCAACCCGATCAGCAAATCCTTACGCACTTTCATGGAAAATTTTAATCTACAATAGTTAAATAAAAATTTAGCCAATCATTGAGGGTTTGTACAGGTAACATTTATGAAAACAAAAGTGGTTTTTTTTACCTCTTATGTGACATACATGGCATTCATTGTATCTGGCTCCATTATATTAATAACTTTTCTAAGAGCTTCTATATAAATCAACTCATACGCCAATCTAGATGTTGTATATTGTGCATCTGGGTTTAAGTAATGTGCTACACATAGTAAGAATGTAAGATATGTTAGAAATTTATAATTAAAACCCGAACCGATAAAAATAAAAGACAATAGTCTAAGACTATAAGCAAAAGCAAAGTATCCGCCATATGAATGTCTAACAGCAACATTCCTTCCCATCGGTTCTCTATAATCTTCAAATATTTTTTCTTCGCTGGTGGGTGCCATTTATTTATCTTGTCTTATCATCACTATTACATCGACCAACTTTCCCATTATTTGCTCCTTATCACCATTAACTAACCTAAGCAGAACAAAGAGATGTCTCATAACATTGTTTAATTGTTCAATTTTCTTCCAAAATTTGTTGACATAAGGATGCCTGTTACCTCACACCCTATGTTGGTTGCATGATAAGTACTAGACAACTATTCTGCACTAGCTATCAGTTGGAGTAAACCGACCTTTCGGGTGACAAGGTTGTCCAAGGCAATGTAATTGGTGACAAACCTTGTTGCTCTAGGCCTTATCAAGTCCCCTTTTGTGTGCTTCCTCATCAAAGCCAACACCCAACTGTGGTTGTAAATATCACATTTCTCGCTTCACCCACCAACTTAGACACCTTGGGCAACTACCTAATGTCTTTAAACATCAAGTCAATACAATGTGCAACACAATCTGTCCAAAATAGGTGCTGCCTTTTCATCATAAGGGTTAGTCCAGTTCTTTTATAATTTGAAGCATTATCTATAATAACCTGGACTATGTTTTCCCCTCCAATTTTCTCAACAACTTCATCCATCAGATATTGTACGTCTTTCACATTAGCTGATGTGTGCACTAACTTAAGGAAGATGGTACGCCCATCACAGTAATTAAGGAAGTTAATGATTGACAGCCTTGTAGATCCACTCCAACCATCACACATGATGCTTACTCCATATTAGGGCCATTTCTATTTAAAGATTTGTACATATTCATCAACTTTACTCACTATGCCATCTAAGTATGGGCCAGCAATCTGATAAGGTGTGAGTGGTGTCACACTTGGTCCATAACGATGTATATCACTCACCATTGCCTTAAAATATGGATCTTTGTCCTTGTGTGCTAAAATAAATTCACCATGGAACCATCTAGAGATAGACTTCTCCATTCTCTCACTTAATGTATTTGGATGCATGGACTCTTTTATCTTTTGTTGCTCTACATTTTGAGATCTAAAGGAGACTTCAAAACCCATGTCCTGAATTTTTGGGCTATTTTTCCTCTTCCCTCTAATTCTGTCAAACATACCTTTTATACTTGATGATTTAGTCAAAGAAGCATGTTACTTACCTATGCTTGCTGGTGTCTATGTCCCACTACTACCAGCACCACTACCACCAACACCTTGAGACATGGACCTTTTCAATCGGTCCTCATTCCAATGTTTCTGTCCTTCCTCATTCCTTGAGCTTGCCAACACCTGCTGTGTAAGATCCGTACATAAAAATTTTGAGGACGAAATTTTTTTTAAGGGTGGTGGAGTTGTAAGACCCACACACTATGAACCCGGTCTAACCTTACGTTCTCGTGTCATGACCGGTCTTCCCATCATACTCGGCTCAAGTGAACCAATTGTATGAAGAAACCACAAGATGAGATAAGCAACAAGTCAAATTTAGTTGGTGTGGTTGACTGTTTAAGTTTGTGTGGAAGCAACCAGTCAAAAACTAAAAATCAGTAAATTTTGAAAGTATGGTCGCATTTTTGAGGGGTATGGTTGACCGTATGATGGACTAAGTTGTAACCGCATAATGTATGCTAGCATGTTTTGGTTGTATGGTCGACGGATTATGCGACCACACGATCGACCGTACGAATCCAGAACAGACTCCATATTTAGGAAACATTCCTAGTTTGAGGATGACTCTTTTCTAATTGAAAGAGGACTCTATATGGAGGTTTTTCTCTATATAAAGGACGTCCCTTAGCCTCTCTCACTCTTTTAAAACCCAACTTAAAACTCTAAACCTAAGAGAGAAGGAGAGAGAGGAAGAAAAGGAGAAGGAGATTTGGAGAAGAAGGGTGAGAGGAAGGTTTTTACAGAGAAGAGTTCTATCTCTCTATAGCAAACTTAAGGTATGGACTTGACTCTATAGGGTAGATCAGATAGAATAAGTTCTTTTCAAGTTGATATATGAAACCTAATACAATAATTTCGGTTATAGGTTTCTATGGGAAACCATAGAGAATAGGTTAGGGATAATTGATAAGGATAAACTATGATTAAAGCCCATAGAATGATTTTAGGATGAATTCCATTAGTGACCCAAGAGGAGGAATTCATATGAGAAATAAAAAAATTAACCTAACTACGTATGGTCGTAGCTATGGTGGACCATAGGATGAGAAGAGAGTCGATCACAGTCATTCGGGAAGAATTCAGAAAACGTATGGTAGCAGGTACGGTGGCATATAGTGTGACCATAGGGTATCGATCGTACGTCGTATGGTCACATATATTGAGACCACAGGGTCGACCATAGGGTATCGACCATACAATAACAACAAATATATTTTGAAACCAGACAAGATTTTCAATTACTGTAACTTAGTAAACTTGAACCCTAACTTAAATACATTAATTGTTTAGGTTCCCAATAGATTCAAAGTGACTTCCAAAGCTTGGGAGAGGAACAAACATCAATCAAAGGTGAAGGAACAAAACCTAAACTAATTGGCTAATAACAAACTGTTTTATTTTATTGTGTCCAATGCAATGATTAATTCTATGCTTGCTTGCTTATAATGTGCATCTCACATGTCATCCAATATTACTGTTATTACTGCTCATGCATATTTATTTCTGTCTATTTATAACATGATGATGATGATGATGCTAGGAATAGGCATGTGATTGTGTGTGTGGTTAGTATGTTGGATGTGAGTGGGACATCAAGGGGAGGACGTGGGATTGTGGTTTAACCTGGTCACCAGACTCTAGCTCTATCTCTACTCAAATCTTACCTACTGACATCATCGTATCGCCATTACTGTCACACCCTAAATTCTGAATCAATCAGATTGGTGTGATGAACCGTCTATGAACCAACGGTTCAACCAGGATCTCATATAGACCGTGCCCATTTGGTTAAACCAGATACAACCACAACCATAATCAGAGTAAATAAACAATAGCGGAAGTCTTTGATATTAATGAACTGAGTATCTAATAGTGATAACGTAATTAATTATTCAATTATCTCCAAATGACTCAAAACATAAAATAAAATAATTACATGTTCTGATAACCCAACAACTAAATCTAATCGAAAACACATGAGTTGCACTCGCACGACGAATCATGCAACTCCACCAGAGCTTCCACATCCATCACAGCAATATGTCCGTACATTGGTGCATTCATATAATCTTCCACGGTAGGACCTGCATCATCAACTAAAAAAATATTCGACGTCGAAAGGGTGAGCACACATCATGGCTCAGTGAGCAAACAAAACAATATAACAAATATATGCATGCATTCAATTCATATCTTTAGTCTGGTTTATAAGTTTGCAATATGCTATAGAAAGGTTTGGTGGCCGTCGCACCTCTATACACGAGTATGTGAATCTGTCCAATGTATCAAACATCATTGTCGTCTCACATACACCCATAATGGAATAGAGATAGAGCTAAAGTGTCCGGATCAAACACCGCATAACACTTCCTCTGATGCCCTACCCATACCAATACGTAAGCCCCTATTGGTAAGGGCTTGCAAACTGGGCTCACAACTAACCAATCCTAATGCCAAACAATGTATCCAAGGCCTCACCCCAGCATCCTTCAATACGTCCATAGAGATAGAGCTAAGGCCCCCCAGTAGAGTCAGAGACTACACGGTCCGAGACCACCTCCCCTGATGCCCTACGACGTAATAATTCTGCTAAGGTAATGGAGATGTGACAATGTTAGTGGGAAAGACTTGAGTAGAGATAGAGCTAGAGTCTGGTGATCAGGATGAACCATAATGTCACGTCCTCCCCCTGATGCTCCACTCTCATCAAGCACACTAACCACACGCATACATTCACATGCCGATTCCTAACATCATCATCATCATCATGTTATAAATAAACAGAATTAAATATGCATGAGCAGTAATAGCAGGAATATTGGATGACATGTGAAATGCACATTACAAGCATACAAGCATAGAATCATTCATGGCATTGGACTCAATAAGTAAAACAGCTTGTTATTAGCCAATTAGTTTAGGTCTTGTTCCCTCACCTTTGGTTGATGGTTGTTCCTTGTCCAAGCTTTGTAATTCACTTTTAGACCACTTGAAAACCTAACAAATTTATAGATTTTAAATTAAAATTTATTTCCATCAATTCAGACTTTCAGAAGCTGAGTGGTCGCAGGTGTAGCTGCACCTGTGGTCTCAGTTTCTGCGACCACAGGGTGTGTGGTCGATATGTGTGGTCGCATATCATGCGACCACACATGCGACCACACCCTCCCTGGAACTTTCACGAGGGCGTGTGGCACACCCTCCCTGGAACTTTTTCGAGGACATGTGGTCAATCATATGTGCCTCGTGTGGTCGATCAAACTGCGACCACACGAGTGATGGTCGACTTTTCCACTCTCAACTCAATTTCTTCGTGTTTTGATTCCTTGGCTTATCATCATGATCCTTCCTATGATTGTTCTATGGCTTAAAATTCATATTTTTACATAATTCATCATCCTAATGGATTCCCTCCATGGATCTCTTAGAATTTATCCATGATTTTATGATTGGGATCTCACTTTGAATCACTATCTTCTCCATGATCTATTCTAAGCATTCAGCTGATGTGGGGGATGTTTCATACCTTAAACTTGTTGAAGAATCAGAGTTCTCTCTGAAATTCCTCCTATTAGTCTTCCTCTTCAATTCTCCTTCTCTTCCTCCTCCTCTCTTTCTCTCTGTTTCAGTTTGAGTTCTAAAAGGATGAAAGAGGCTAAGGGACGTCCTATATATAAAGAAAAACCCTCCATATAGAGTCCTACTTAGATTAGGAAAGAACCCACTTTAGATTAGGAAGGTTTCCTAATCACGGAGTCAGTTTGACATCGTGTGGTCGCACGTGGGGTCGCAAAACCCGTCGGCCACAAGTCCAAAAAATACGACCACACGTCCCAGACTCTAGTGGTCTCATTATTCTGAGGTGTGGTTGACCCCACTTGTTTAGTTATACGACCACACGCTCCTAATTAGATGATTTTGGGTTCAATTTCATACCTAGCCTTGTGGTTTCTTCACGCACTTGGTCCGCTTGGCCCGACCATGATAGGAAGACCTGATACAAGGTGGTAAGACCGGTTAGTATGATACGGGTCTTACAACTCTCCCCCTCTTATTATAAATTTCAGCCTCGAAATTTGCACATACCTTCCTAGTCGAAAAGGCTAGGATATTGCTTTCGCATAGCATTCTCTTCTTCCCATCTAATCTCTTCTACATCTTGGATCCTCCAAGTAACCTTAACATTATAAATGTCATGGTTGCATAGACGTTGAACCTTCCGACTGAAAATTTCGATTGGTGCTACTTCGAATGTCAAATCATCAGTTAGACTCGGTGGATCCGCTGTTAACACGTGTGTTGGATCTCTGACGTACTTCTTCAGTAATGAGATATGAAATACATCATGCACACTTGACATAGATGGGGGTAGTGCTAACTGATATGCCACTTTCTCACGTTTAGCTAGAATCTCATATGGCCCGACATATCTCGGACTTAGCTTCCCTTTCTGTCCGAACCTTTTCAAACCACGCATAGGAGATATATTCAGAAATACCTTATCACCTATGGTGAATTCGAGATCTCTATGTCGATTATCTGCATATTGCTTCTGACGGTTCTGAGCTATTCGAACTCTTTCCTTAATAATATCGACTACTCGACAAATCTCTTCAACAAACTCTGGTCCAACAATACTCCGTTCTCCAACTTCATTCCAAAACAAAGAAGTTCAACATTTCCTACCATACAATGCTTCATAGGGTGACATCTATATAGTCGCTTGGTAGTTGTCGTTATAAGCGAACTCAATCAATGGTAATTGCTCATTCCATGATCCTTTGAAATTAATGACACAAGCTCGAAGCATGTCTTCTAAAATCTGAATAGTACGCTCCGACTGTCCGTCTGTCTGATGATGGAATGCAGTACTAAACTTCAACGTTGTACCCATAGCCTTCTGTAATCCTTCCCAAAACTTTGAGGTAAAGCGTGGATCTCTATCGGACACAATGCTTTTAGGTACACCATGTAATCTGACAATATTATCTACATATAGCTTGGATAACCTCTTTAGGGTATACTGAGGTCGTATAGCTATGAAACGAGCTGTCTTAGTCAAATGATCCACAATCACCCAGACCGCGTCAACTACTGGGGGAGTAAATGGTAATCCGGTGACAAAGTCCATAGTGATCCAGTCCCATTTCCGTGTCGGTTCTGGCAGTGACTGCAACAATCCTGCAGGTCTTTACCTTTCAACCTTTACCCTTTGACAATTTAGGCATTGAGACACAAATTTAGCTACATCCGCTTACATTCCTTTCCACCAATATAGTTTCTTCAGATCATGATACATCTTCGTACTTCCAAGATGTACAGAATAAGCGGTGGTGTGAGCTTCCTTCATTAGTCTGTGTCTAATATCCAAGTCTTATTTTCAAGAACGCATACTCTCCCTTTATATCTTAACACCTTTTCAAGGTCCAGAGTGAAATTAGGAGTAGTCCTACTTTTTTTGAGATCTTCTTGCACTGTCCTCAGATAGGGGTCTAATTGAATAGCTGTTTTTACTTCTTCTATCAGATCAGGTACAATCTTCAATGTGAAAAACATATTTGAAAATCAATGAATAAATCCTTAGTTGGTTGATCCATCTGGTGTGTCTATCATGAACTGTTCATTACCATAATTGAATATTTTTCCTGTAACACACATTGTTGCAGTCGTGTTAACTTCTCCCTGGGATTTTATCATTGCTTTTCTACTTAGCGCATCAGCAACTACATTAGCCTTCCCTGGATTATACTGGATATCGCAATCATAATCTTTTAACAACTCTAGCCATCTTCTCTTTTGCATGTTTAATTCCTTTTGATTGAAAAGATAAGTAAGACTCTTATGATTTGATTTAATCTGAAATTTCTCACCATACAAATAATGTCTTCATATCTTGACAGCATGTACTACTGCTGCTAATTCCAAATCATGAGTGGGATAGTTATTCTCATGCGTCTTCAGTTGTCTTGGGGCATACGCAACTACTTGTTCTCCTTGCATAAGTACACATCCAAAACCTAACCCAGACGCATCAGTGTACAAGGTAAATGGTTGTCCTGGGATCGAAATAGTCAAGATGAGAGCTAATATCAATCTAGACTTCAATGTTTGAAAACACTCTTCACATTTATCGGTCCAAACAAAATTTTCTCCTTTCTTTGTCAGACTGGTGAGAGGTATGGCGATTCTAGATTAATCTTCCATGAATCATCGGTAATACCCTGCTAAACCTAAGAAACTTTTGATTTCTGCAACATTCTTAGGTGCTTCCCATTTCACAATGGCTTCAATCTTGCTAGGATCCACTTTAATTCCTTCAGTGGATACTACATGGCTTAAGAAAGTGACTTCATTTAGCCAGAACTCACACTTTGTAACTTTGGCGTAAAGCTTCTCTTTTCTTAGTCACTGCAGAGCGGCTCTTAGATTTGTGACATGAGTTTCTTTGTCCTTGGAGTAGACTAGTATGTCATCAATAAATACAATGACTGACGTATCCAACATATCATGGAATACCTGATTCATGAGTTTCATAAAAGTTGCGGGTGCATTAGTCAATCCAAAAGACATGACTAAAAATTCATAATGTCCATATCTTGTTCTAAATGCTGTCTTCAGAATATCACCTTCCTTAATCTTCAACTGATGGTATCCTGACCGAAGATCAATTTTGGAGAACACTTTGGCACCTTGCAACTGATCGAACAAGTCATCGATCCGAGGCAACGGGTATCGATTCTTGATTGTAAGCTTATTCAATTCTCGATAGTCTATACACAGTCGAACGCTACCGTCCTTCTTCACGAACAATACTGGCGCTCCCCATGGTGATATGTTGGGTCTAATATAACCCTTGTTCAGTAGTTCCTATAATTGTATCTTCAGTTCCTTCAGTTCAGTAGGAGTCATTCGATAAGGTACTTTAGATACTGGTGCAGCTCCGGGTATAAGATCTATAACGAACTCTGTCGCTCGATCGGGTGGTAGTCTTGGTAGTTTCTCAGGAAATACATCTGGAAAGTCACACACAACATCAATATCCTCCATTCGTGGTGCTTCCTTGGTGAGATCGACCACGGATACTAGATACCCAATTCCTCCTTTCTCGATATATTTTTTAGCCTTTAATGCAGAGAAAATGAGTTTTCATTTACAAGAAAATTTGGTTCCCGCAAAACTAAACTCTGCTCCTTCCTTGTATTTAAATGTCAGTTTATTTTTTGCACATAATAGGTTTGCAGAGTGCCGAGCTAACCAATCCATTCCCCAGATAACGTCAAAGTCTGTCATCTCAAATTGAATTAAGGTTGCATCCAAAATCTTCTCGTCGATAAGAACTGGACATGGTCCATAACCTTTTTCTAGTTCCACTTCTAACCCCATAGGTGAACGTACAAGCAATTTGTAGTCTAAAGGTCTGAGGGGTAGATTTAGCTTCTTTCCAAATGACATAGATATAAAAGAATGAGTAGCTCCAGAGTCAAAGAGTACTATGGCAGGTATGCCATTAATAGGTACGATACTTGTGATTTGATTTAATTTAGTTTACATGCTTACACAAAGTAGTACAAAATGAACAGTTCAGGTCATACCTGTGACCACATCAGGCGATGCGACAGCATCCTCAGATGTAACTGCATAAACCTTTCCTTGCTGTAGCTGCTTCCTTGGCTTAGGACACTCCCTTGAATAATGTCCTATTTGATTACAATTAAAGCATTTAACTCCATCACTACTTTGCTTCTGTTGAGGTTGGGCTGTCGGAGTAGTCTTGGCTCCATCACTACTTTGCTTCATTATAAATCTTGTTTTCCAATCCCAATACATGCTCATGGATGCTTCCCCTAAGTCCCATAACGAACCTTTGGGTTTGGTATTTTCCTCCTGCATGCTAGAGGGAGCAAAGAAAAATATCTCTTCGTAACGCTGCTGATACGCATCTACAGTCATTTGTCCCTAATACAGACTCAGAAACTCTCTTTCCATCGCGTCCCTGAAACTCCTGGGAAAATACTTCTCGAAGAAAGCTTCTTTATAGATAGCCCAGGTCAATTGGGCATGCTTCGTTAACAGATAACTTCGAGTAAACTTCCACCAATGGTGTGCATCGTTCTTCAGCATAAATGTGGCGCATAGCACTTTTTCCTCTTCATTTACACACATCATCATGAAGTTTATTTCCATTTCATCGATCCAGTGAGGTGGCCACAAAGGATCCGATGGTTTGCCATTGAATTCCTTAGGCTTCATTTTCAAGAAACGCTTGATCAGTCGAGAATGATCCAACTGATACTGAGCATATGCTCCATATATAGGCGGTTGATACTGGTAATTGCATTGGTTGTATCCGCCTTGAGAGGTACTTCAGGGTTTTGTACTTGAGCTTGTACAAATGGCGTTTGAGGTACTTGGGGTAACGTATTGTTCATAGCCAATGCTTGGGCCACAGTGTTGCTATCCCCTGGTACGATACTAGCTTGTCCCGTCGGTAAAGGTGTAGTGTTTGCAGCTGGGAAAGCCATTCCCATAGCAGCTTGCATGTTGGCTTGTACTTGCTGTATTTGTTACAATTGTTGTGCTAAATTCATCACCGCAGTAGCCAAATCTGTAGGTGGGGCTGGCAAGTTTGTGGGGTTGGCTTGGTCGTTGACTCCTGACAGTACCATATTCTGGTTCTCCTGTTCCTCAAGGTTTTCATGGCCATTTTCCTCTACAGGTGGGGGTGGAGGTGGAATTGGGTTACGTCCTCTCCGGGTTATTCTTCACCCAGCCATTCCCTGTTTCCGACGGTGGTAGTGTCTGAAAGTCAAGGAATATATGAAGCAATCATAATATACGTTAATCTCATGTCAATATCCAAATAAGCAAGGCAAAATTTCAATCTTTAAAGTCATTCAGTCAAACAGAGCATTTTTTATCACGGGGTCGATGGTGGGATCGCAGTATATGCGACCACAGGGTTGCGACCCCACAAACCATGTCAGCTCACCGAGAGCATGTGGTCGATCGTGGGGTCGCACTATATTCGACCACAGGGTTGCGATAACATGAACCCTGGCAACTCACCGAGAGCCTGTGGTCGATCGTGGGGTCGATCGTGGGGTCGCACTTTTGGTCGAATTTTGCGACCACACGATCCCAAATCAGGTTTTTAAACCTGATTTTCAAGCCATTTTTCTTTATTTTTATTTTGTCCACAACTCAACTCGCCACCACTGAGTTGCTACCGTGTTAACCGTACAAATTTGGTGATTCTTTCATCGATCTACGACCTACATTCCGTTCCTCCAGGTATGTTCCCTACTCTTTCTCCTTTTTAAGCTTTCATACCTAGGTTTTGCTCTATTTATAGGGTTTTCTTCAAATTAATATTTTTCTGACTGTAAAAATTTGATTTTTATTGGGGGTTATTACTATTGGCCACCCAATGAATGAAAGCCCTCAAGAAAATTCGAGTTTTATCAGTTAGTTTAATAGAAACTTGAAAATTCCCATTTTTGACCTAAATTTTGGGGTTTTTCCCAATTGTCAAAATTTCTTCAAATTTGACCTACCTAGTTTAAATTTTTGATTGTATGAGCCTTGCAGGATGGTTTGGGACCTATGTAAGTCCTCCTGCCCAAATGTTTGGGTGAAAAATGAGGCTTTTGACCAATCACGCCGTCATAATGCCAAAATTTTAAATTTTCACTATATTTGATATGTTGCTTGTTGGTCTATATCCTTGCAGATAACATTGCTCGCATTAAAGTCCCCAAAGTTCATGATCCCCGTCGCTTCCGGTCTATTAAAACAGAGGCACAGTATTCCCGATAGGAGCATAAGAAGGTGGAAGGGGGTCGTTGTGTCAACTTGGCCAACCTAGCCCTATTTGATGTGGAGAGAGCATTCGGTGATATGGGCTGGCACCCTATGATTTTATATAAGGGTTGCACCTGTCCTGAGTTAGTAAAACAGTTTTACTATAATTTACAGGTGGAGGGTGACCCAGAGGACATAGATAGGGGTAGAGAGCTCAGGATCACCAGTTTAGTTAAAGGGGTGGAGATCTCGTTTAACTGACAGGAGTTGGCTGATCTGCTGGGTATCTCAAATGATGGTCCCTTGGTATACTGCGCACCCAAGGAACCCCAGTTCCTGTTAATGAGAATGCGCATAGAAATTGACTGTCAGATTCTTAGGGATGATCACTGGCAGATGAAGGCAATCAACTTACCGTCGGAGCCCCGAGTGTATTGCAAGATCATTTAGCACAACCTGATTCCCCAGAGTGGACACTATGAGAAGGTTTTGCAGTTGACCCAGTACCTTCTGTACTGCATCTGCACTAGGCAACCTGTCTGCCTTCCTTATATCATTATCAGGACCATGCACCGTGCCACAACGCCTGGTCTGGTTGTAAGACCCGTGTCAAACTAACCCGGTCTTACCACCTTGAACCAGGTTTACCCATCATGGTCGAGTCAAGTGGACCAAGGGCGTGATGGAGATCGAGATCCCAGGTATAAAATCGACCAAAAAACACTTAATTTTAGGGGAGGGTCGCATACCCAGCCAAGTAGGGTCGGACCCCCCAAAACAGAATGTCAGACCCTCAGATTTGAAGGGAGGGTCGGACAGCTTAAGACCCTAGGGTCGACGGGATCATCGACCCTCCCATCGACCCTCGGTTTCTGACGAATATAGAAATTAGGAAATTTCCTAATTTTCGAGTGGGATTCTTTCCAAATCTCAATGGGACTTATTTAGGATGGTCCTAGTCTATTTAAAGGACGTCCCTAAGCCACTTTCACTCCTTTCACAACCCTAATTGAATTGAGAGAAAGAGAGAAGAAGGAAAAGAGGAAGAAAGGAGACAAGGAGGAAGACTTAGCAAAAGGAGAAGAAATTATAGAGAAAGATTAATCTTCTCAGGTATGGATACTAATTCCATGAGTTTCTACAGACCTTAGGTTAGATATGGTTGAGTGTAGGATTTTGGAGAAACCCAAACCATCCATCCATGGTTAGGTTTTCATGGAAAACCATAGGATGATGCACGAAAACTATTTAGATGGATTATACATGGTTCTAGACCATGGAATGACTGTTGAATGAATGTAGGAAGCAAGCCATAGGACCCCAAACATGAAGAGTGGATTTAAAAGTGGAAATTGGACCAGAGTGCATCGAGGGTCACACCGAGGGTCGATAGACCATCCGACCCTAGGTGTTTCTGACCATCGACCCTCAGCATTCGGGAAGTCCAGAATGGAGGGAGGGTCGATAGACCCATCGACCCTAGCATCGACCCTAGCATCGACCCTCAGTTGACAAAATGGTTTTAAATTCTGAATTAATTCTAATTAAATTCTATCGACTTGGTTAGGTTTGCTAGCAATATAATAACGTTATAACGGTGATTCTAAAGCTTGGAAAAGTATCTTTTAGCAAACTAAGGTGAGGAACCTTAACTCCAAACTAAATTGATTAATAATAAACTGTTTTCTATTCTTGAGTCCTATGCCATGCTTGATTCTATGCGAATATGTTTGTAATGTGCATACAGCATGCCATCCAATATTTCTATTACTTGTTCATGCATATTTACTTTATGATTTATAACATGATGATGATGATGATGATAGGAATAGGCATGTGCTTGTATGTGTGTGTTTGATGTACTTGATGCGAGCGAGTATCAGGGGAGGTGTGATGAGAACGTCAATAAACGTTAACCTTTGGCGGGTCTCAGCACTTTAGCTCTATCTCTAACTCAAGTCATGGGCATTGACATCGTCGTATCGCCATTACCTTAGCAGAACTATTATGTCGTAGAGTATCAGGGGAGGTGGTCTCGGTCCTTGTAGTCTCTGACTCTATCTGGGGGCCTTAGCTCTATCTCTATGGGCATTCTGAGGGATGCTGGGCTGAGGCCTTGGATACACTATTTGGCATTAGGATTGGTTAGTAGCGAGCCCAGTTTGCAAGCCCTCGCTAACAGGGGCTTACGTGTTGGTATAGCATTATATAGCAATAAACGTTAACCTTTGTTGTATAATGTTATGGTAGGGTGGATGGGGACGACGATAAACGTTAACCTTCGGGCGAGCTTCCACACCCTGTGTATAGAGGCGGTGTCAATAAACGTTAACCTTTGACCACCTAACCTTTCTATTGCACATTGCAAACTATAAACTGGACCAAAGATATAAATTGACTTTTTGCATGCATATGTATTGTTGCATTGTTTTGGCTACTCACTGAGCCGTGTTGTGTGCTCACCCCTCGACGTCGAATATTTTTAGTTGATGATGCAGGTTACACAGTCGAAGATTATATGAACGCGTCTACATACGGGAATATAGCAGCCATGGACGCTGGAGCTGAAGATGATACACACGACTCCTCTTGCGAGTGCAACTCGTGTATATTTGACTAGATATTTTTATAGGTTTCTTTATTGGATTTATAAGACATGTATTTGGTGCTTAAATATTTATGTCTCAGTTAAACACAGAATTATTTACTATTTAATTAATGGTATCATCTTAGTTCTCAGTTGATTTATTTACAAGATTTCCGCTATTGTGTATTTACTCTGATTATGATTGTGGGTGTGTGTAAAGTTTAGATAACGCAGGGATGGTCTATTAGAGGTCCTGGTTGAACCGTTGGTTATTTAGCGGTTCATCACACCATTCTGAACAGTGTGGAATTGGGGTGTGACAACTTGGTATCAGAGCTTCTCAGGCTTTGCCCGCCGAACTTACACGCATTCAAGACCATTGTGAACTGAGATAGGATAAATTAAAAGCTTTAATACAAACACACTGTAAGCACAAGTGATGATTGAAACCGAATTAAAAAGAGAATAATGCATCTATTAAAGGAAAAACCAGTTATATACAATGAGTAAAAGAAACAAAACGTATATACATCGCTAAAGTAGAGTACAGTCCACAACCCGGACAGTTATTCTGTAGTACAAGACAAGAAGAAAAAAAAAATAATAATATATAAAAAGTACAATCAGGAAGCTGGAGGCGAAGGAGGAGGCGGTGCCTCACGGTCTCTGTCATAGTCCTCGGCATAGACCCTAGTCAACCATGCCACCTGGGTCTGAGTCGTCTGCAGACTAGCTCTGAGATCAGCCACCCTTTGATCAGTCCGACGCTGGGCGTCTAGGTGCTCCCCTATCCTCAGATCCGATGCGCGCTCAGCCTCTCTAATCTCGTGAAACAGACTCAGCACGTCATCAACAGGTGGGCATGAAGGACCAGCCCCATGAGAAGGACCGGTCTCCGGTACCAAAGCCGCCGCAGCAGAAGTACCAGCCCTATCCGCATGCGTGGGTGATGGCGGTGGTATTGCATCGACATCCATATATAAGTGATCATCATCATCGATCGGATCCCCATGAGCCCTAGCAGCAGCCTCAGCATCAGCCATCTCAACCCGAGTGTGAGGGCGCACCATCGCGTTCCTCTCCTCATCGCTAACCTCCGCATCTCGTAGCCCCATCTTGCAGATAGCCTCCCAATCTAGAGGCGACGAGAAGGTCTTCTCCTGGATCTTCTCATCTACCAGATCCACCCCCGCACGAGTCGTAGAGCACGGTAATCATGCGTCCCATAGGGTAGATTACCCCTATGACCGGACAATGTGGCACTAATCATCGTCCGCATGATGATGTAAGGAAGGCAGACCGGGCTGGCGAGTGCGGATGCAGGAGATCAAGAACTCGGGTCAGCCGAGACACCCTCTCATAATGCCCACTCTGCGGGATCAGATTATGCTGGATAATCTTGCGAAAAACCCGTGGAGCTGGACGCAAGTAGCAAGCCCTCATCTGCCATCTATCGGGACGGAGCAACTGGTTGTCGATCTCTGCCCTCATCTCCATCTCAACAAACTGTGGCTCTCCCGGTGCACAGTACACCATAGGGCCATCATAGGTAATGCCCAACAGATCGGCCAGCTGCCGATAATCAAAGGAGATGTGCACCCCCTTGACGTAGCTGGTGATGCGCAACTCCTGGCCGTGCTCAACGTCATTGTAATTCCCCACCACCTGGAGATTACAATAGAACTGGCGCACCAAATCCGGACAAGTGCACGCATCGTATGTGATGACAGGGAGCCACCCCATATCACCAAATGCTCCCTCTACATTGAACAAGGCTAGCTCAGCCAAGTTCACCATGCGACCCCCTTCCACTTTCTTACGGGCATAGTCATCATACTGTGCCTCAGCTTCATTGGAACGGAAGCGAAGTGGATCACGCAATCTTGGTACTTTGGTACGGGCCATAGTATCTGCAAAAATAGGAAGGAGAAAAGAAATAAGGAGTTAATAGGATAAAAATCCAAAAAAATTTAAAATAGAAGCCCATTCCTCACCATATAAGTGGGCATAAGGACTTACGAAGGTTTAGACATATCCTACAACCCACATGCAGTAGGAAATTTTAACTGACGAGGTCCAATTTGAAGAAATTCAAGAAAAACCAAAAATGTCGACAAATTAGGGCAAAAAGAGAAAATTTCAAGTTTCTCGATGACCAACCGATGAAACTCAAAAATTTTTGAGGGCTTTCGTTCCTCAAGACCCTAATAACAAAAGCCTCCAATAAAAATCGAATTTTTACGGTTGGAAAGAGTTTAATTTGGAAAATACGAGTTAAAGGAGCAAAAACCTAGAAATAAAAACCTAAAAACAGGTAAAGTTGGGAAATTATACCTGTAGAGGTGACGTGGATGTCGGAACTCGGACTAAGAATGATCCACAATAGCGAAGTAGCACTGTAGCAACTCGGAGAGTAGAGACGAGTCGAAACGGAGGAGGAATAGTGAGAAATGATCCAAAATCGGATCTTAAAAAAATCTGATTTTTGGTCCGAGGGTCGGACAATTCGACTGACACCATCGACCCTCGGATCAACCCTCCCATCGACCCTCGGCTCTCGGGAATCTGACAGAAAATTGAGGGTCGGACTGAGGGTCAGATACCCATCGACCCTCAGCTCTCGGGAGAACAGGTCATTCCTAGGGTCGAATACCCAGGGTCGGACATACCAGCGACCCTCACCATCGACCCTGCATAGAAAAGACAGTATTTATTTCAGAATGAATTGGGGATTTTGAATTTTATATCGGTTAGCGTGCCTACATGAAGTATAAATGATTTCTCACTGATTTTGATGATTTTCAGGCACCACCCATCTCAAAAGAAATATGTCTGGACGTAGAGTTACCCGACAGACCCAAATACAGTCCCACCACCACCACCAGTGGAGGAGACTAGTCAAGAGAATAACCATGCACGGGGTAATCCGGAACCAGCAGGCCCTACAAATTTGCCACCTCCACCACCGGAGCTAGCAACCGTGGTTATGAATCGGCACAACAGCTACAGCAAATGCAACACGCACAAGCTCAAATGCAGGTTGCGATGGGAGTTATGTTTCAAGCCACTCAGGCTGCAACCAAGCACACTGGGCAAGCTAGTGCAGCACCAGTGGGTAATCACCCAGCTCAACAGACACCTCAACAATCGGCTGCACCAATTCCAGTGCAAGTCCCAGAAGCAGCCCAAGGGAACTATCAATACCCACCCCCTATGTTTGGGGCATACCAAAATCAACTGGATCACTCCCGGCTAGTGGAGAGATTTTTGAAGATGAAACCAAGGGAATTCAACGGCAAGCCGTCTGATCCACTGTGGCCAGCACACTGGATAGACGAGATGGAAAGGAACTTCCTTATGATGACTATTACCGAGGAAGAGAAAGTACTATGCGCCACCTTCATGCTCAAAGGCGACGCACACCATTGGTGGAAATCTACAAGGACGTATTTATTGACCAAGCACGCCCTACTGACATGGGCTATATATAAAGAAGCATTCTTCAAGAAGTATTTCCCAAGAAGCTTCAGAGATTCAATGGAGAAGGAATTTCTGAGTCTGTACCAAGGGCAGATGTCCGTAGACTCATATCAACAGCGCTATGAAGAGCTGTTTTTCTTCGCACCGGCTAGCATGCAAGAAGAAGATACAAAAACCCGTAGGTTTGTCGCGGGACTAAGAGGAAGCATAAGAGAAAATGTTCTTGGCTTAGAGAAGAAAATCTACAACGAAGCTGTCCAGATTGCTTGAGTGATCGAATCGAGTCAGAAGGAGAGTTATTTCTCCCAGAACAGAGGCATCAAGAGACCAGCCGGAAACTCCTACAACGGAGGCAATAATAGGACGTATAAACCTTTTCGTCCTCGAATTTTGCCACTGCACCAAAGTCTACTTCCGCAGCTCAACCACAGCCAAAGTCAAATTCTGAAGCCCCGAGTGTTATAATCGCAACCAACCAGGGCATATGGCAAGAGAATGTCCAAAACCCAAGAAGCAGTTACATCAAGGACGGGTATATGCTGTTACATCAGAGGATGCTGCCGCATCGCCCGATGTGGTCACAGGTATGACCGAAACTTTTAAGATTATAACTACATTGATTGAGCATGTAGACTAAGCAAAAACGAATCACAAGTATCGTACTTATCAATGGCATACCCGCCAGAGTACTCTTTGATTCAGGAGCTACTCATTCATTTATATCTGTGTCGTTTGGAAGGAAGACCAATTTACCCATCAAAACATTAGACTACAAGTTACTTGTACGGTCACCGATGGGATTAGAAGTGGAATTAGAGAAAGGTTATGGGTCATGTCCAGTTCTCATTGGCGAGAAAACCTTGGATGCAACTTTAATACAACTTGAGATGGCAGACTTCGATGTCATCTTAGGAATGGACTGGTTAGCTCCGCATTCTGCAAATCTGTTATGCGCCGAGAAGAAACTAACGTTCAAAGACAAAGAAGGAGCAGAATTCAGTTTCTCGGGAACCAAACTTCCCCGGAGACGCAAGCTCATACTTTTCGCATTGAAGGCTAAGAAGTGCCTTGAAAAGGGAGCGGTCGGATATCTAGTATCAGTGGTCGACCTAACCAAGGATGTGCTACGAATGGAAGATATTGACGTCGTGCGAGATTTTCCTGATGTATTTCCGGAGGAACTACCCGGATTACCACCCGACCGGGCCACGGAGTTTGTAATAGACCTGATACCTGGAGCCGCACCGGTATCAAAAGCACCTTATAGAATGGTTCCTACCGAACTGAAGGAATTAAAAGTGCAATTACAAGAACTGTTGGATAAGGGTTATATTAGACCCAGTATATCTCCATGGGGAGCACCGGTGTTGTTCGTAAAGAAGAAGGATGGTAGTGTTCGATTATGTATCGACTATCGAGAGTTGAATAAGCTGACAATCAAGAATCGATATCCACTACCCAAGATCGATGACTTGTTCGATCAGTTACAAGGAGCGAAGGTATTTTCAAAGATCGATCTTCGATCAGGCTATCATCAACTGAAGATTAAAGAAGGTGACATCCCGAAGACAGCTTTCAGGACAAGATACGGACATTATGAGTTTTTAGTGATGTCCTTCGGATTAACTAATGCACCGGCAACATTCATGGAACTTATGAACCGGGTTTTCCACGATATGTTGGATACGTCGGTTATAGTATTTATTGATGACATATTGGTGTACTTCAAAGACAAGGAAACCCATGTTAAGAACCTAAACGCAGTCCTAAAGCGTTTAAGGAAAGAGAAGTTATACGCCAAATTTTTGAAGTGTGAGTTTTGGCTAAGTGAAGTCGCCTTTTTAGGCCATGTAGTATCCGCTGAAGGAATCAAAGTGGACCCCAGTAAGATCGGGGCTATCGTAAAGTGGGAAGCACCAAAGAGTGTTTCAGAAATTAGAAGTTTTCTGGGTCTAGCTGGATATTATCGGAGATTCGTAGAAGACTATTCTTGTAATGCCATACCTCTCACCAGTTTGACCAAGAAAGGAGAAAAATTTGTATGGACGGATAAGTGTGAAAAGAGTTTTCAAACACTGAAGACCAGATTGATATCCGCCCCAATTTTGATCATTCCCGTTCCAGGATAGACATTTACCTTATACACTGATGCATCGGGATTGGGACTAGGATGTGTGCTTATGCAAGGAGAACAAGTAGTTGCGTATGCATCGAGACAGTTGAAGGTACATGAGAAAAATTACCCCACTCATGATTTGGAGTTAGCGGCAGTAGTACATGCTGTCAAGATATGGAGACACTACCTATACGGAGAGAAATTTCAGATTAAGTCGGACCATAAAAGTCTTACTTATCTATTTAATCAGAAGGAGTTGAATATGAGACAAAGAAGATGGCTGGAACTATTGAAAGACTATGATTGTGATATCCAGTATCATCCGGGAAAAGCGAACGTGGTAGCGGATGCATTGAGCAGGAAAGCAATGATAAAATCTCAAGGAGAAACTAGCACGATTGCAGCAATGTATACCAACGGAATGGTGTTCAATCACGGCAACGAACAATATGTGATAGATACAATGGATGGACCAGTCAACCAAGGGTTTATTCATCGGTTTTTGAATATGTTCGCGGCATTGAAGATTATACACGATATAGTGGATGAAGTGAAGACAGACTATCAAAGCGGATCCTTATCCGAGAACAGGACAAGAAGATATTGAGAAAGGTAGGACCAACTCTGAGTTCACCTTAGATAACGAGAAGGTACTAAAATATAAAGGGAGAATATGTGTACCTGAAACAGAAAATATGGACATTAGACACCGACTGATGATGGAAGCCCATACCACCATCTACTCAATACATCCTGGAAGTACAAAAATGTATCATGATCTAAAGAAACTGTATTGGTGGAGGGGAATGAAGGCGATGTAGCCAAGTTCGTGTCTCAATGCCTAAATTGTCGAAGGTAAAGGCGGAACGACAAAGACCCGCAGGACGTTACGCCTTTACCAAAACCAGCATGGAAATGGGATCGCATCACTATGGACTTCGTCACAGGACTACCATTGACTCCTCGAGTAGTTGACGCAGTTTGGGTGATTGTGGACCGTCCGACTAAGACAGCTCGCTTCATACCGATACGACCCCAAGATACACCGGAAAGGTTAGCAAAGCTGTATGTGGATAATATTGTTCGGTTACACGGTGTACCAGGAAGTATTGTGTCCGATAGAGATCCACGATTGACTTCCAAATTTTGGAAAGGACTACAAAAAGGCTATGGGTACAACATTGAAGTTCGATGCGCATTCCACCCATAGACGCAACGGACAGTCGGAGCGTACAATCCAGATTCTAGAAGATATGCTACGAGCATGTGTGATTGATTTCAAAGGATCATGGGACGAAAAGTTACCATTGATCAAGTTCGCTTACAATAACAGCTATCGGGCTACTATACGGATGTCACCTTATGAAGCACCGTATGGCGGGAAGTGTCGAACCCCCCTTGTTTTGGAATGAAGTTGGAGAACGTAGTATTGTTGGACCGGAATTTGTTGAAGAGACTTGTCGAGTGGTCGACATCATCAAGGAGAGAGTGAAAACAGCTCAGAACCGTCAGAAGCAATATGCCGATACTCGACGAAGAGATCTAGAGTTCGCCGTAGGTGATAAAGTATTTTGAAAGTATCGCCTATGAGAGGATTGAAGAGATTCGGACGGAAAGGAAAATTAAGTCCAAGATATGTCGGACCATATGAAATTCTAGCTAAGCGTGGAAAAGTAGCTTATCGGTTGGCATTACCACCATCTATGTCAAGTGTGCACGACGTATTTCACATTTCTCTATTGAAGAAGTATGTCAAGGATTCGACGCACGTGTTGACATGGATTTGCCGTAATTGACCGATGATTTGACATTCGAAGTAACACCAACAGAAATCACCAGTCGAAAGGTTCAACGTCTACGCAAATGTAGATATCTACTATGTTAAGGTCACATGGAAAAGTAGAGACATGGAAGAAGTTACATGGGAAGAAGAGAATGCTATGCGAAAGCAATACTCTCACTTGTTTGATTCAAAAGGTACGCAAATTTCGAGGATGAAATTTTTATAAGTTGGGAGGAGTTGTAAGACCCGTGTCAAACTAACCCGGTCTTACCACCTTGAACCAGGTTTACCCATCATGGTCAAGTCAAGTGGACCAAGGGCGTGATGGAGATCGAGATCCCAGGTATAAAATCGACCCAAAAACACTTAATTTTAGGGGAGCGTCGCATAACCAGCCAAGTAGGGTCGGACCCCCCAAAACAGAATGTCAGACCCTCAGATTTGAAGGGAGGGTCGGACAGCTTAAGACCCTAGGGTCGACGGGATCATCGACCCTCCCATCGACCCTCGGTTTCTGACGAATATAGAAATTAGGAAATTTCCTAATTTTCGAGTGGGATTCTTTCCAAATCTCAATGGGACTTATTTAGGTGGTCCTGTCTATTTAAAGGACCCCCTTCCCACTTTCCTCCTTTCACAACCCTAATTGAATTGAGAGAAAGAGAGAAGAAGGAAAAGAGGAAGAAAGGAGACAAGGAGGAAGACTTAGCAAAAGGAGAAGAAATTACAGAGAAAGATTAATCTTCTCAGGTATGGATACTAATTCCATGAGTTTCTACAGACCTTAGGTTAGATATGGTTGAGTGTAGGATCTTCGGAGAAACCCAAACCATCCATCCATGGTTAGGTTTTCATGGAAAAACCATAGGATGATGCACGAAAACTATTTAGATGGATTATACATGGTTCTAGACCATGGAATGACTGTTGAATGAATGTAGGAAGCAAGCCATAGGACCCCAAACATGAAGAGTGGATTTAAAAGTGGAAATTGGACCAGAGTGCATCGAGGGTTGCACCGAGGGTCGATAGACCATCCGACCCTAGGTGTTTCTAACCATCGACCCTCAGCATTCGGGAAGTCCGGATCGGGAGGGAGGGTCGATAGACCCATCGACCCTAGCATCGACCCTCGGCTGACGGATTGGTTTTAAATTCGAATTAATTCTAATTAAATTCTATCGACTTGGTTAGGTTTGCTAGAAATATAATAACGTTATAACGGTGATTCTAAAGCTTGAAAAAGTATCTTTTAGCAAGCTAAGGTGAGGAACCTTAACTCCAAACTAAATTGATTAATAATAAACTGTTTTCTATTCTTGAGTCATATGCCATGCTTGATTCTATGCGAATATGTTTGTAATGTGCATACAGCATGCCATCCAATATTTCTATTACTTGTTCATGCATATTTACTTTATGGTTTATAACATGATGATGATGATGATGATAGGAATAGGCATGTGCTAGTATGTGTGTGGTTGATGTACTTGATGCGAGCGAGTATCAGGGGAGGTGTGATGAGAACGTCAATAAACATTAACCTTTGGCGGGTCTCAAGACTTTAGCTCTATCTCTAACTCAAGTCTTGGGCATTGACATCGTCGTATCGCCATTACCTTAGCGGAACTATTATGTCGTAGAGTATCGGGAGGTGGTCTCGGTCCTTGTAGTCTCTGACTCTATCGGGGGGCCTTAGCTCTATCTCTATGGGCATTCTGAGGGATGCTGGGGTGAGGCCTTGGATACACTGTTTGGCATTAGGATTGGTTAGTAGCGAGCCCAGTTTGTAAGCCCTCGTTAACAGGGGCTTACGTGTTGGTATAGCATTATATAGCAATAAACGTTAACCTTTGTTGTATAATGTTATGGTAGGGTGG
This sequence comes from Protea cynaroides, assembly GCA_028583415.1. Taxonomy (NCBI): domain Eukaryota; kingdom Viridiplantae; phylum Streptophyta; class Magnoliopsida; order Proteales; family Proteaceae; genus Protea; species Protea cynaroides. The sequence continues at coordinate 19,827,283 of CM053268.1, read as the reverse complement.
ATGGGGACGACGATAAACGTTAACCTTCGGGCGGGCTTCCACACCCTGTGTATAGAGGCGGTGTCAATAAACGTTAACCTTTGACCACCCAACCTTTCTATTGCACATTGCAAACTATAAACCGGACCAAAGATACAAATTGACTTTTTGCATGCATATGTATTGTTGCATTGTTTTGGCTACTCACTGAGCCGTGTTGTGTGCTCAACCCTCGACGTCGAATATTTTTAGTTGATGATGCAGGTTACACAGTCGAAGATTATATGAACGCGTCTACATACGGGAATATAGCAGCCATGGACGCTGGAGCTGAAGATGATACACACGACTCCTCTTGCGAGTGCAACTCGTGTGTATTTGACTAGATATTTTTATAGGTTTCTTTATTGGATTTA